>JAAAKL020013927.1:0-12209 GCA_010016065.2 Carybdea cf. marsupialis auct. non (Linnaeus, 1758) | reverse complement strand
TAAATATATACATACATATTCTTACATATATATATATATATTTATATTAATTAGTATCTCATAAATTTCGTATTCTTATTCTGTCTCACCACTCTGTTCTACACTGATGGAGGTGACAAAATATTGTCTGCAGATTAAGTACATTCGTATAAATACATTATATATTAAGTAGCCCTACATATATATGTATATACATGTATTTACATATACTACAAAGCAAAAATAAGAAGAGAAAAGCTAAATACCGCAGCTACCTTAGGTTTTACGTCCTGTCTGCTGACGTTCCTGCCTTGTAATATTAGGCTCTGCCTTGTTGTATTGAGCACTTAAGCAACGGTATCAATACTTGTTGCTATATTTACATATATATTCTTACATGCATATATATGTACGTATCAATACAGCAAAAAGGCCCTAGCCTAGGAGTATATCTCTTTACGCCTTTTTAATATTTGTTTCATAGCTTGTATGGGCTTTTTGATAGCCGATATAGATTAAATAAACATGGAAGACTCAACTGTTGACAGGAAGGCGGACACACAGCAATTGATCAGCCATCTACATCTCATTCTTTTCCGAATATATTTCGTTTACTTAATAATCATATATATATATATATATATATATATACATATATATATATATATATATATTTATTACTTAATGCGGTCTGATGATCGTAAACAGATAAGACATGAAATCTAAAATTCATTGCGGCAACTCACTTTCCCTACTTACCACTGCTTAGCAGTATTAGGCTTTGCCTTATACTTGCACTCAAGCAACGGTATCATGTCTTGTTGATAGAGTGCTCGATACAGCTTGGTAGAGTGTACTATAAGCAGGAACACTTGGATTATTTACAAATCCATAAAGGTAAGAACAAAAAGAATGTGTCCCTTCATTGGCCCTTTCGGCTAACCATTCACTTCCACGGATACTGATTGGCCACAACAACAACAATAATCTGGCAGTCAGAGTTCTGATTGGCTATTTTGAAAACACAGTTGAGTATAAGATTCTTCGATTCCCTTTTCAATGTCATATTCTGACGATTTTGTATTCCGATGAATGTCAGACGAAAAGAGCTTTTAAGTACTAAAATGAATTTGCTACGTCGTGCAGGTAGATGTTCTGTACCATCAACAAAGTTTTCAGCAGTAAGGACAACAAAAACCTTTTCCAATGATAGGGCGTAATGATTATCTCAGGTCCAGGAACATATTCTCATGGATCGTAGGTTGTCTTTAAGAAGCAGAAACGTTATCTTAATCATACTTTCCCAGATGTCTTATTAATGATGTGTACGTGACGTTAGTGTTATCATTCATGATGCGTCAGTTTCCGCCCAAGGCCTTGAAAATGAATTGGTGGGCCGCCTTATCATATCATTCAGGAATGAGTAATTCAGTTGAACTGCTGTGAACCATTCAGCTTCTTTGACTTGCGATCTTTAAGACCCAATTCTCGAGAAAAATATGATATGTTGTTTAAAGACGTCTGCTTGACCAGTTCCTTATATTATCAACAATATCAATACGAAGTCTAAAAAAGAAAGGAACTAGAAAATTTTGTTGCAGGAGCGAAATGTTCTGACAGAGAGTGTTTATTCCTAGCATGCGGTTGTCAAGGCTTGCACTTGAGGCAACAAAGCTAAATGGCAGGAGACGTTAAACGGTCTACCACCATATGAAACAACGTCAACCTCACGTTAACATATCAAAAACAATCTATCATTCCAGGACATTCCTAACATTCCTCTCCAGGTCTCTCTAGGTCTGCAATTCTTAAACTATTCACAACTGTTTTGCCTGACCGTCCCATCTCCATTTTTTGCTAGACACACGGCTCTATATTAAAGTAATAATAAATGAATAAATGAGAAATTTAAAGTCAGTGTTTTTGAGTTCAAGAGCAAAGTGTAACTTTTTAATCTCTTTTTTTTATATTCTGGTGGAATACTGGATTTCGAGCGTAGCCTAATGCCCAGCCAGAGCGAACAATGATATGATATAATGTAATATACGGACTTTTTAATGATTTGGATGCACTAGATTGGACTTTAACAGCTCTTCAATATTTGATAGCAATTTTGATAATAAGGCCCTTATGGGCTGCAGTATGTCTGATGCGGGTATTTTTATAGCTCTATAATTCAAATAGTTTGTAGGTGGTACAAAACAATTAAACTGCACGAAATAGCGAAAACCTTTTAGTACTGAAAAGCTTTTTTCGTCTGACACTCCTCAGAGTACAAAATCGTCAAACTTGAGATGGGAAGAAATCAATAAAACCTATACCAAACTGGGTTTTGAAAGTAGCCAATCAGAGGTCTGCCTGCTAGATTGGTGTTGTTTTGACCAATCAGTGTGTGTGGAACTAAATGGTTAACTAAAAAGGCCCAATGAAAAGAAAAATCCTTTCTGTCTGAAAAGCAATGGTTTTGTTGCCTTGATGTGGACGGATTCGAGGACGGCTAGGTGAAAAGCTGACCAACCTCTACCTATTATCCGAAAGCGGTCATCCGTATACAATTTTGCACAGTCTCGGTTTTGAAGCAAGTGCTGCCCTATGGCAGAGTCACATTGCTTAGTAGTGCTTTTGGCTTTAGAAACCCTGGCTGTTTCCTTGTAGGAGCTGATTCTTGGCGAATATAGGATGGAATATACTGCTTGATCCTATCAACTACCCTCAAAGTCGTGCGTTCGACATAGCCAGCCTCGCACTGGCAAGTTCTATAATTCTATAAGAGAGGAAAAATGGTTCCTCGCGTTTTTATAACATCGCAGTTCGAATTAGAATTTGTTGGGCTATTTTATAGTATTGAGATATGACTGCTATCATTCAATCCAAGAGTTATTGAAACAGTCATGTACCTCATTTATCGTTCTATTAGGAAGATCAGGGACAATGGATACGAGCGATTGCTTGGTGCAGCGACTGCACTATTCAAATTCCTGGAACTCCCCGCAATGCATTGAAACGTCTTTACCAAGAATCGAAATGTGGAGTTTCATAACCTTTAGGAGATCATCATGGACTTGATTATTTAAGATCCAAAAAAGTGCTAAGTTCGATTAGCATTGGTTCCAAACGCTGTTATTACAGAAATAAAACATTGGAGGATGGTTTACCCTCCTTCGAATGCTCTAATAGATTTCGGTGCGCTCGGCCTCATTCCCAGCGAACAACGATTTCGTAGCACTTCTTAATGTCTTAAGCACGGTACGTCTGCGGCGGAGAAATGACTCAAAGCGTTCCTTGTTACCTGATGTTTACGACTAAAGCTAGAAAATCACATATCATTATGGTAGTCTCCAATCGAGCTCTAAGTGTGTATCTACTTGCGAAGCAATTAGAAAATACTCCAGCTGTGCTGTAAGCAGGATAGAAAGATATTTTTATGCATGTGTCTTTCAACTGGATGTACATATTTGGTTGACACTTTCAGATTGGCACTCTGAAGAATCTTACACAGAGAAAATATATTGACACAGATTTTCAGCAAGCCCCGACATCGTGTAAAACATGAAGTTGTACTAGGGCGGTGAGGCAAGGATATCGTTAAATATATGAAGCTAGGCATCATTATAACAAGCATATCGTTCAAGATACAACTGTTACTTGTTAAGGGCACTTACATGTCTCTTGAAGGAAAACGTATGCTTTCTTAGCTTTCATTTGGTATTCATGAATGTTGAGGAAGTCCAGCGGACCTATCAGCTTATAGGAAACTTGAGAGAAAGTCGGATCAAAAGCCGTTGTGAAGCACTGCTGCAATTTCGAAAAGTTACCAGTGGTAGGAAGCCGTACAAGAGTCTATTCATTTCAAGACAGCACTCCGTTGTAAAGCAAACTTTCTCTCGTACAAGAATAAAACTGTGGAACAATATATGCCCCTCAACAAAAACTCAGACTGTGCAAAATTGTATACGGACGACCTTTTGCTTATATAGGTAAAGCTAGATCTGCTTTTCACTTAGCCGTTTTGGAATCCGTCAACATCAAAGCAAGAAAAACAAAGCTTTGCAGACAAAAAGAATTTGCCTTGTCATTGGGCCCTTTCGGTTAATCATTCAGTTCCACAGACACTGATTGGTCAAAACAACACCAATCTAACAGTCAGACTGATTGGCTAATTTCAAAGCGCAGTTGGGTATAAGTTTCATTGATTCCTTCTCTATTCCAATTCTGACAAAATTTAAAAATGAACTACACTGAAAGTTCGTAAGTATATCACACAATTCCAATTCATATGACGCAAATGAAACCTTGATTCATGAATTAAAGAACTTTGTATTCCACAATGAAATGATATTACACATTTATGGACAATCAAAAATTGAGATACCTCGCTTTTGACAAATTATGTATATAAATATTTTGCATCTACACACATATATGGTACAATTAAGTAGAAAACTCCAGCGGCTCTGTAATCCATTCAGGTCGTTTATTTTGAATGTACTAATGTCAGACTATAGACACAGCTTTTAGCAACAAGTTTACAGTGCCTGTTGCACACTAAAACAAACAACAAAAGCAACAGGAAAAATGCATAAAAAAAATTGTGACCTATTAACTCGTCCCAAAGAAAACTTGCTAACTCATATAAGAAAAAAATCCAATCAAAATTTATCAAATTTGTAAGGGAATGACAAAATACTTTTCTTAGCAAAATTTCAAGAAAAACTATGACATGACGATACGTAAAAGCATTGCATTCCGATCCTCAAGTACTTACACAGATTGAATGAATATTGTAGTTCTCTTGATATTCGCAACCTTCCAAGAAAAGCTTTCAATTTACACTACATTAACATTTTTTATTCTACAATTCAAATCCCTGAATACCGATTTTTTATTACTCAGTTTTGAGAGTAGGCCGCAAAGCAGTTTGTCAATCTATGCTTGTTTATTTAGAATTTTTCGGTTTCTGTTTTTATCCAATGTAAGCTTAAACAATAACTTAAAATCATTAAGGTAATTGTTTTCGATATGCAATTTATAGTACTATTGCAAATCACTCTTCTTACATTGGCATATGTTAGTCTATAAAAAACGAGCTCATTGGTACAATCCACTGGTTTCATTCACTCCATAAATTATAACCCTCGAATATCCACAGAGCATACATGATCCTTTTTTGGTGGCATACTCGATTTCGAGCGTAGCCTATTGCCCAGCCAGAGTGAGCAATGCCCTGGAGAGAGAGCACATTTACAGGGGTGGTCCTCCGTTGCCTTCCCCAACCAATAGTCTTTACAGCGGGCTAGGCGGGATTCCAACCCACAACCTCTGGCAGGTGAGTCCCATTCCCCTTAACCACTAGACCACGGCGGCTCATAATTAAGTACATGATCAACGTCGCTTAATTACAAATATTTTATGCATCCCCTCACCTCGTTTAACGCTTCTGTCATCGTGTGCATAACGAGAACTAGCAAAGTGTTACAGATAACCATAAATAATATCAAAATGCTCGAAGAAGGCGCAACGATATCAGTCTCATCAGCAAACTCCAATTTTTCGGTTTGGCCATAGGATAGAGAGGCTTTGATTGAGTAAATAAAATGCCAACTTTGGACCTATAGTCATCAATCGTAGCTTACTGTACGAAACTCTCGTTAGCAGTTATACACGCTACAAATCCTGACCTCGGATAACAATTCCTTGATCCCATATTTCTCTTCAGGCTTCACATTCCCAGATAATAGATAAGAAAACATAGGAAACATCCAATGATTGTCCTCAAGCCTCGCAACCTAGAAACACTGTTGTTATTTTATAAGAATTCTGTATATAACATTCACGAGGCTTAAATTCGTCAAATTTTATGAATATCTAAGAATCATCCTCAGGCTTATAATATGTAATCAAAAATCTTCAAAAAACCTTATAATGTAATGTACATAGCAGTGGTAAATTTCAGACGTTCTTTTGTTGATTTATTTGATTAAAGAAAACACAAAAATATGACAAACGACCAAATAAAAGAATCGTGAAATTTAACACTGAAAAAATATAAGATTTTAAACTTTCACTATTCCTGTTCAAGAGCAATTTACAAATCATGTAAGAATATTTAAGGTTCATCTATGAAGAATCATTACGAATTACAAGGCTTGGGCCGATTCATGTAATTTTTAAAACAGTGTACCTATGGCATGAGTGGATTTTCAGTTTTATATAAAATATACTATAAGGCGAACAGAGCTGGAACTGTGAAAGGTCTGAACCTGGTAGGTGACCCATCGTCTCACAGAATGGTTTCCACTTTCCTCAAGTTACTTCGAGGTGGAAACAGTGGAGGAAGGAATGCCAATAAAAGTCGAATAGAAGCACCACAAGAAGACTATAGATACAGAATGACAGAAAGGGTAGAATGGAAGACGGCTATTTCATACCACTGTTGGGGTAAGGAGGATGAAGGTATGGCTGAGGGAGCTGCAGCTAGAAGAATTCAAGAGAAAATTGTATCAAAAATAAGATAAATGGTGACACGAAGACAAGAAACACTGAAGGGGAGGAAAGCGTGAACAAAAATGCTGGGGTAGGTGCCCTTGTGCTTGAGAAGATGTTTGAAGATATGGCGGAGGAAGGGAATGGGAATGAAAGAGTACAAGGTTAGAGCCAAGGAGTAGAAAACATAGATATTACAGAAGCAAAAGAAACAATTGAGAGGAAAGGAATATAATGAAAGATGAGATGAAAATGTCGAATCAGATACCAAGTTGCAATAGGGAGAATGAGTTGTAGTATTATATAACTTTCAAAACGGTTGATGCAGCAACATTTCAGAGATTAAAGCAAGAGTCAATAAAGTAATGAAGAATAGTAAAGTTGGGGAAATAGAGATTAATGTCTAAGGGAATGTAGCAAGTAAAAGAATTGGGTATGACATGGTTTGAAACAGATAACCTCGTAGTGGAAGAGAAGAGTTACAGAAAGCATTGCGTAAATTTATGAGAACTAAATATTTAGAAAGTAGTCAGTTGACGAAGATAGGGGCGTAGAGGAAGCTAGATAGGAATTATGAGTTAGAGAAAGACATAGGACTAGTAATTTAAAAACGAAAACAGAGAAATCCAGTTACAGTGGCAATAATTAAGAAGAGTTGAAGAAAACACTGCGTGAATTTATGAGAACTAAATACTTAGAGAAGCAAGTAGTCAGTTGACGAAGATAGGGACGTAGAGGAAGCTAAAGAGGAATTATGAGTTAAAGAGAGACATAGGACTTGTAATTGAAGAGCTTAAACAGAGAATTGCAGTTACAGTGGCAAAAATTAAGAAGCATGGACAACGGGTCGATCAGTATAAATGTAATATATTATTCACGTTTCATCAAAAAAAGTTTAATGAGGAATTGAAAGGGTTGTTACTACTGCAAAGGAAGCTAAAATAATTTGGAGTGAAATTTAGGGTACGTTGAGGGCTTTTCTAGGAGCTAGAAACCGATTAAGGGATCGAAAGGAGAGTGTCGAGGTTAAATTTTGAGACGATTTGCTCATAACACTGAAGTTGGTAACCTCACAATCCAGGAAGGTCCCCAACTGTAAAGTGCAAGGACCAGACGGTGTCCCGGGATATTGGTTAAAGCTATTAAGATCAATATCTGAAACTATAACAGCACAGGTAAATCAGCCTTGGCGAAAGCGCTGTGTTTGTCGACTTACCAATTTTTTAACGTCAAACCTCTATTCTCTGAAAATTTAAATTTTAATTCTAAAATTATCTGATATATATTGCAATCTTTGTATCCTACTACCGCTTTGTCTGTCTAGATGAAAAGTCTCTAAAGTGCTTCGGTTTGTATCCATCTCAAAAACATTTGCCGGGTCTGTGCCCCTTACTCCCTATGGAGAGCTAACAGTGCCCTCAGTCGTCCCAGCTGATACATGACTCTGAAGATGCCATTCTCAATAACGAGGAATCAAAACATATGCGGCTGACTTACCGGAGGACTTAACTTTGTTTGAGAGATCCGCATAAAGGGGATACAGTTAACAAATTTAGGCCCATATCATGCCCTTCATTGATGCTGGTACGGGCAGATTGCCTGGGTTAATTTGACTCTTCGTCTCCAGCCGTCCCTGTCCTGAATTGCTATCTTGAGTTCTGCTGGGTTCAAACCAGTATCCTCGCTTAGCACATCTATAAACGCTTTATACGGGCGACCATCATCCTTACTGCTATGACAGTGCCGGGCAAATCTAACCCCTTCTTTCCTTAGTAGTATCAGTGATAGGAGGAATGCCGGCATACAATTCGTACTTAGTTGGGTGCTCCTTCCAGGATTTATTGAGAATGGCCCTTGTTGCTGGAGCCACTGGATCGATAGGGAACAATATATTTGAAAACACACGAATCACCAATCTAATATGAGATATCACTAATTACCAGTCACTGGTTATAATATTCATAATGTTTATAAATATTCGGTAAATTCCCTTTTTCTAAACTTAGAGTTTATATCTTAAAACTTATACGAAGTACACCCATCAGCATTAGCAGGAGAGCAAAGATGAAGGCTGAAAGACGAGGTCTTGTACTTCCTGCCCAAGACCTGTGACTTTCCACAAAAATATTCATGAATATTTTCAAGTCAAACAACAAACCAAAATGCATAGTGTGCGACCCATGTATCCTGAAACAATCATCTGATTTCTAGCTGTCCAAGTTCTATCCACAAAGAAATTCAGAAAATGGCAAGACAAGGCAGGCCAATACATATATAGGGAATTCTGCAGGTAATATAGTACATAAATGGCACAGAATTGTTGTTAGCACCAACTAGATCCCGTCAAAGTTGTTAGGGACCTCAATATTCCTTTAGGACTTTTCCATCCACACGGACATGACCATATAAAGGATAGAACCGACAAATATTGCTATTTTATAGACATGGCTATACCAGCTGATTGTAAGACATCGGATGCATTTTTAGATGCAAAGACCTTCCAATTGAAGTAGGATAAATGTAAGCCATGGTGATTACAATTTAGCATCGGTTGTAGGAGCACTAGGTGTTATGAGAAAAGGAATAGAGGGTTTTACTTACAAAATCCCCAGGCAACAGTACTTGACAGAATTGTCAGAAGACTGACAAGAACTGCTCGTATATTGAGCAAAACTCTCTCCTTGTTTACAATTATTGCTTCATACTGGAATTTTCATGGCTGAGTAATGCAAGCATCATGTCTTTCTCCTGCCTGAGATTTCTGAGCGAAATCTAGTTGTATAATGAGAATTGAATAACATAGAGAGAAAACGAGGATAGAAACCTTGGAACGACGAGCAAGTCGCTTTCTTTACATTTAGAAAAAGTAGGAACAAGATCTGGCATCTAATACCTACCAAAAAAACCAATTAAATTGCATCATGTTTGAGGAGGCTTGTTTACACCGAAAGTAAAGTACATGGAAACGGTATTGGAAAGCCAATATGCGGCAAAACAACAATGACAACAATAGCAAAAAGCAATAAAGAGATAAAAAAGCAATAAAGAAGGGTTTTCACTAATAGTAGGCATATCCAAACCGCTTATGATAGATACCTTGACTTTATATAAAAACCCCAAAAACAACAAAGAAAAAACAAAACAAAAACCAAACAAACCCACAAAAAATAACAATAATGATAACAATAATGATAGTAATAATAATTATTATAATGATGATAATAATAATGATAACAACCCATTGGAGTACAATGCTAAGTATACAAATAACCTTAAGATTTTGAGTTTCAAATTAAAATAGTTTAACCCGTTATAACAGTACTGTAAAATAAATGAATATCAACAATCAATGAAATTAACGACATAGGATAATAAAGCTAATGCGAAACTAATTTTTAGTACGTTAGGTGATGTAAGACAGGGCTGATTTTTTTGTTTTGACTTGTTGTATCTGACAGGATGTCAAATGTTAAGATTTAAAGTGTCTAGCAGTCTGAAATATCTCTTCAAAAAATATATTACATGCGCTTATTTATTTACTATTTATTTGTTATTTACTGAGGATGTAAAATTTTTCATGCTTACCGGCATGTTCTAGTACGTTACATTACCGGAGACATCAAGCCATTCAGTGATGAAGTAAAGACATTACAGGTTAATCACGAAGTGTTAGGCTAGCTCCCAGATGAACTTAAAACATCGTGATTTCAAAACTCATCCATCTGATTTGATAAGAGGAGGCGACTAGTGTTATCTATTTGCATCTCCACGCTCATCTTAATTCTCCATAATGAGCCTACGGACTTGAAAGAAAGTGTAGGCTATACTGATATGACTGAAACAAATCATGACCTAATTAATTGCCGACTCTCCAAAATCGCTATCAATAATTTTGATGAAGAGAAAACGAGACTTGAGTTGTTCCTCTAATCAAAAGATTCTTTCAAAGTTTAGGCGTTTGACGCCGATGGGGCAGATGTTTGCACCTTCCAACCGTGCTCTTCAATTGGTGTCAAAGCGTGCAGGGCCGTTGCTAGGGAATCAGCAATAGCGACGACTCGAGGCTTAATACAGCAACCTCCTAAATGACCTTATCAGGAACAGGATATTTCAAGAAATGCTGTTTGGGAGGTGTAAATATTCTACAGTCACCCTAAGTCGCTATATATGTACCTCAGAAAGGTTTGTTCGTACCGCCTCAGGGTGTGTTTTGATCAAAGTACTTTATCGACAACACATAATAATTGCGACGATATTGTGGTGAGGTGACAAATATGGGTCATACGGGAAGCAATTAAAAACGAAGAGATTTGTTAAAATTGATGTTTTAAAAGCATGGTGGTGTCAGTCATCATATATGCAGGGATTGTGGCTGATAAAGTCTTTTCGTATCTTTTAAAATCTGACCATTTCCAAGATCACTTTAATGTTTGGCCCATTACGAAACACAAGCTATTCATGAATAAGATAACAATCATCATTAGCTACCACATATTTCAAAGATGGCTTTAAATTAAGATATGTATGATCAAAATATTGCATTATTCAGTTGAAAAGGGTTACAGCAGAGCTTATATAAATTGGAAGTGGCTGAGAAGGGTAACGTGCTTTTCTCCTTAAGGAACTGATTTCTAATTAACGTAGATGACAAGTACTTATTGCCCGATAAAGAGATTGAAATAGTATCTATTGCAGTGTGTAATTGATAAAGGTTTGTCGGTTAGTTTATGTAACCATTTTCCTACATACCTTATTTTGCCTTTCAGGTCATATTCGAAAATTCATCGCCCATGGTTCAGATGTCTGACTTGCTAACCACTAAGATAGAAGGAAGTGAAAGCTTCTGAATAATCCAATGGGCAGCGGAGTTTCTCAGACCAAGAGTAAAGATATAAACGGTGTTTACCAGAATAAAAAGCCACCGCGTTGCTGGCTTGGGGGTACTAGTAGTCTCATTGCCTCTTATCATTCTGTGTATGTAAAATACTAAATGTACTTTAGTGTCAAATGAAGCATCGCCCAAAAACTGTCAGCAAGTCCTTATTACTATGCCGTTGCGAACAAACCATTCACTGTCGCCGGCACTGTGCGATGGCTTATGGACCGATATGTTCTTCACTATTCGATCGACTGGGCGACTTTCTCAGTAAATGATGGTGGAAGTTGCTGGTTATAACATTTTTATTCCTTCGCATGTTCACAAAGCATATTTATAGCGAGATATGCCAGTGTGACAAGCCAGGGTTATGCAAACATTTCCCTCGCATATGCTGGACTGACCTGTGACTTGAGAAGAAAAGTTCTCAAAGCTTACGTTGTATCTCAGCTCGTTCTAAAAATCTTAAATTTCTAGAAGAATCCCCTATAAAGTAGATAGACCAAAAACTTTTAGGTGCACGTAAATGAAAACGTTGAAAACAAGTGAGGGGCGTAAATTCATAGCATTTTAAAATGGACCAAAATCAGAAGAGCTAAAACTTAAGAGAGAGTTCCAGAGTTCCAGAGTTCTTAATTAGGGATGCATGACCGCTTCCTAAGGGATGTGACGTGGCTATGACGTTCTGCGACTTCATTTAACATAGGGTCGAATAAGGCATTTGAAAGCAATCTGGGAATTTGCAATTCATTACTTTTATGGCATTTCTGTAAATGACGATTCCATGAACACGTTCTTATGCGGAGGAAAAGTGTGACGTCACGATTTTAAAAATGTTTGAATTACGTAAAAAATACTCAATTTTCATATA
>JAAAKL020013926.1:0-12209 GCA_010016065.2 Carybdea cf. marsupialis auct. non (Linnaeus, 1758) | reverse complement strand
AACACCTTCCGCCCCCCTGGGGGAAGCTCTAAGTACCACTCCCCCCCCCCCCCCCCCCCCCCCCCACTGTATCCTATCGAGTCAACTAATCAGGCACTACGTTAAGACTTAGTTCTACGAAACGTAAAGTTTAACTACTTCTCACGTTACAGTAGTCATGTTTGGATGAAAACATTCTCTACAATCTGATACACCCTTTAACAAACCACCTACAATAACAAAATTTATACGCCTAGACCGTCGTTGTACAAACACGGAAAGACGCATGTCAATTGACCGACTTAAATTATTTAAATCGCAAAAATCTGTAATTAAGTTTCTTTTGGTTTTGAGCATGAGTACTTGATAGATTCAATAAGGCTACAATCTGCTCACCTCCTCCTGGAAGTCCGAAATCATTACACTCCAGGGAGATGATATTACGAGCTATCACAGTTATACTAACCGTTATTGCTTGGTTTACAAGCAGCTTCATCAGTTCGTTTCTATTGACAAACACAGTTTAAATCCTTAGCGGGTTGAAATCAAAAGACGATGCACCAGATAGACAATCAGTTAACTGTTGGTTCAGCACAGTCTGGCAATTTTGCGATTCTAAATGTGTGGGTAGTGTACTCCTGAGTGACGGCAGGACACATTTTCAGAATGTAAACGAGAAATCATCAATCACTGGCAAAAAATTATTTAATTCCGATTATTGGTAGCTGTAAAATTTTGCGTGCAGCGTATCCAGTTGATGGTGTTTTCTGGCCATAATCGATATACGAGGACACTTCAGTTAGGCTACGTTTGTCCTTCTCCTTCACCAACCAACGTAACTGGCTACAGATTTGTTTAAAATGTACAAGTGCAAGGAAACAGTTGTTAAAAGATACGTTATATTACCATGTAAAATTTGTAAAGTTAACATTCTGAAGTACAATATAAGGAATGGAACAGAAAACAGAAATGATCCTCAAAATGAACAAAATACCGATCTACAAACCTATTAGCTATTACCATAAAGAACGACGGTCTATAAAGTTACAGTCGAGCATAGGTCCTAATAACCGACAATAACTGGCTTAAATGACCTGTAACCGAGGTAAAGACTCGCGAAAGTAGTTTTCGGTACAACAGAGAGCAAAGCTAGGAGTAATGTTGATAGCTGAAAGTTAGTTGAAAATAGTTGAAAACTTTTTCTTCTCTACGATAATTTTTTTTTGCTGATAAAAAGTTTTCCTAACAGTTACGATTCTGGGAGCTCTACAGACCGTAGGAAGCATCACTGTAAAACATTTCATTGAATGGACGACAACGAGTTCTCGAAAGACTAAAATCTCAAGTCTTTGGAACTCATTGAAACTTCCAAAGATGACTGTTATCTGCTGTTTTGCTAGGCATTTTGTGGCTACTTTACTACAGCGATGCATCCCTCTTGTTTACTATAGAGAGATTCTATAACTAGGTCTTCTCAAAGGAAGCCCGAGTTAGTATTTCCCCATAGTTGACTTACATTATCTGTTTTGGTTACATTTAGCTTATGCTGAGTCCACATCAAGTCAATATGCGTTTGTAAGCAGAGCAACTTCTCTTTGAAACCAGATCAAAATCGGAATTTCAATTTCAATCTTTGTTCAAACTTTGAATGTAAAAAGCAGCTGTCAATATACTTTACACCAACTGCAAAACAATTCCCCAATAAATCAGGTACATCGTTTACTTTGGGATCAATTCTCTCTTCCGATGCACACCAACAATTTAATGCACTTTTCCAGATACCACCCACCGCCTCATTCAGAGACAGAATCCCCCACCACCTAGGTTTGGGCTAGGGTTAGAGTTATGGGGGGTATCTGGAAAAGGTGGTGGGTCACTGTTTTTCACTGCAGTTTTTAACAATAGTGGTGGGGGTATCTGGAAAAGTACCCAATTTTAAGTGTATCACTGTAAAAACGCAAATCATTTTAGCAGTTCCTTTGATAAATACACTGCAAGATATTTCAGACATTTCCTTCTCTTCATTGACTGTTCCTCTCCAACATCAATAGGTGTTGTTATCAGGTCAGTCTTTCATTCCTCGTCGCAGTGTTTGTTGGATTATTGACAAGGAGAGCCCGGCAGTCCAATAGCTAAGGGGCCAGGCCAGGCCTTCTAGAAACCTGCCTCCCTATTGTCGTCAAGCAAGAGATTCTATTGTCTGTTGGGCTAGAAAGGGGAAGGGAGTTAAAATACTGTGGTCATTTTCGGGCTTAATAGTAAAACTGAGTTGATTTGTTTGTCACCGTGCTCTACAAAAGCTTCCTAGGGTATCTCCGGCTACTGAACACGCGGGAGGGGGGAGAGGGGTAAAAAAAGGTGCATTATTCTAAATAACAAATATATAGTGACGAGACTCAATTTGACAGCGAAATATTCTTCTTACTGTCAAAAGATGTACTGAATCCTCTTGAATCCCACTTATCATTTTAATATTAAGCAAAAAGACCTCGAATGGGCCACTAACACGAAAACCCCCCTCGCCTAGAAACACTGTTCACACACTACAAACATAGACATTATCCCAAATTTAAATCTTAAAAAAACATCGCTCTTTAAGCATAAAACCATTTTTCCCTTAGCACATACAAAGAAGGGCATAAAAGTAGTGATTTGACAGCCCAAATTGACACTTGTTTAAGTGTTTTCATGTGCAGCACTTTGTCAGCCAAGCCGCCACAATGCTTATGTGATGCAAAGTTGTCCATAATGTCGAGATCTTCAGCCACAATCAGACAAAAACAGATTAAAACATCTCGTCTGTAAATTTTCAACCTTTATGCCTCGAGAGTTGGTTATTTAGTATAATGTTTGGTTCTGATGGTACTCATCATGTCCATGTTTAAGAAAGGAAAAACTTTGACACGTTGGCGTGAATACACTTAATGGGAGGAAAACCACTGCTACGTGAAATGACTGAGGAGGCGATAGAATCCTTTTAGGTAACTGAACAAATACGTACGTTTATCAGGGAATGCTACAGGAGATTCCAAATAAGATTTAAATCAAACGACGTCACCCCAGATTACCACAGATTTCCACAGATGGAAAGTCGGCATCACAACGAGATGAAGCATATCTGTAATACTATTCGTTCTAGCGATTGATATGATGCGTATGTCAACGAAAACAGAAGTGACAGCAATTCAAGACATTCATGGATCACATAACCTTTCTCTTAAAGATTTGTTGGAGATGAGAATCGGGCGTTCAAGAGATTAGACGAATTGATAAAGGAGTCCCGGATGAAATTCAAGGCCAAAACGTAAGAGCATTGCGCAATAGAGACGAGACAAACACAAGACCCAACATTTTTATATCAGCGGAGAATGAAATTCCAAAAGTCAAGGAAGAAACAGCAATAAAAGCCTCGGAAGATGGTAAGAATGCGGGTTGAATTACTGACACAAAAATAAGGAGATATTTAAACAAGCAGAGAATGGGTTGAAGGCCATTAACAAAGTTAGCCTGAGGGGAAAGCCTCAAGTGTGGCGCTTGCAGCGAGGTCTGTACCAAGAATAAGATGGCCATCGATGATGTTCTAGAGAGTATCTTATTGACGAAGAAGAATCACTCAGACAATTTTGGTGTCCTTGGTTTGAGAGCGCATGCGCAAACATGGGAAAAAATCAGACCGAGGCTTGTATACGTCCAAGGAATTGGAAAGAACAAGTTATAAAACAAAATTATAGACGTCCTGACTGCAATCGTGGCCTAGGTTCGACTCTTAAGGGTTTTATTTTTCTGTTTCTTTGGGTATCATACGGCTGGGCTTCAAAATTTTATCAGAAACATAACAACTACGCATTGCTTTGTCAATCAAAATGACTTACTGCAAAGGAAAAGTTATTTGTGAGATTGTTTCGTCCTGGAAAATCTCAGTTGAGGATTCCCCTTCGAAGATTCATCGCTCCCAACGTTCGACTGGGAGAGGAGTCTGATGTCTACCACTTTGTCTTACATCAGAAATGATAAAGCAAGATTCAGGTAAATTGCATGATTAGTCAAAAAGATATTCTGTGGATGTACTAAGTCGGTAGCTGAGAAAAATAGAACAAACATGTAGTGAGTGCGTGAAAGTGGTTGACGCTGACAAATCATCTCGACAACACAACAATCTATGGGCAGAAACACCAGCTAAAGCTACCGATTTCATCAGTTTTTGAAGAATACAAAGCTTGGAAAGTAAGAACAGTCATGATGCTTGGGTATTTCAAAGACAACGTAATACGAGATAATCCGCCTGAGCTCAACAAGGACAGTTTCTAAGATGGGAGGAAGTGGTTGAACGAAAATTTAAATGAGAAGAAGCATGGGAATGGGAACCAGTGCGATTGAGCTTTTTACTTTGGGACAAGTCAACAACCGAGATGTTACCATCACCAGCTAACTTAGGGAGACGGGAGATATCAGAGAACAACAAACGCAACTGCGAAGAACTCAGGAAACTAAGACCTGTTTTCTCTGCATGCTCATTGGAATTGAAAAATAGCTTACGGTGGCTACACCATTATATTCTCATAGTTTCTACCAAATATTTTTGTGTGACGATTCGAGAAGAAGACGAAAGGAAAATTACCAAAAGCAGCCATAGGAAAGAATCAATCAAGTTAGCACCGAATTATAGCCTCCATTAACCCCATTCTAAACGGGATCTTAAAATATACGTTCCTGCACGGGGATGGTGCTTTTGGAGTTCTCTTTAAATAACTCACAATATTTTAAAAACGGTACAGGCCTGAGAGCTGACCCTTGACTATGTAGCAGTTAAGTCTTGTTCGAAACACAATAAGATAATTTCGTTAGAAAATTCTACGTTCTTTTCATGTAAAAACCCCTTCTTTGAAAAACAGGATTGAGGAACATCGCCATGATCAACACAGCATTTCAACGGCACCTCCCAAAGAAAATTTTAAGTCTTAGAGAAATCTAGGTTCAACTTTGACTGCCTCATTTACGGCATGCTGTACATAAAAGAGAGGACGCCTACCCTGAACATTCAAGTAGATTCAGTTCAAGCGAAGCTATTTGTGTAACTCCGGGAGAATCCGTAGATTGTTGTTGTTATTTAACGCCATTGTTACGTTAGTTCGAGTGTATAGCAGCTGTTTTTCAGCTCACATTTACTTGACAATGACATATCGATGATGTCAAAACGATGTGCTAATTTTCTTGCGTTAGTTTATATTGTAAAGTGTACATCTAAGGTTAGTCTTATTAAATCTTTGAAAAGGTAAGTAAAAATCTATAACAATAAAAATTTCACAATCGCTTTAGTTAAAGACAATCACTACGCCCTTGATTCAGTTTAACTGTTTGTCAACAACTGAGAATAGTCTAAAGGTATTCTACAATACATATCTTTAGCTAAAGGGAGCACATAAGTACTTCGAGAAATCTTGCATAAGCTCATTTTGCTCTATTTTCATGACGATTTTTCCTGACCAGCTTTGTATGTAATTCAACTATGTTATTATGATATTACAGTAATAGTTTTGACCCTAAGGTCGTCCTACTTTATTCTTAAAAATAATGTATAGTAATCTAATCCATTACTATTATTAGTACATAGTTAGCAACAGTACAAAACCCTGCAATATTCTACAAATGATAATATGAGCATTTTTCTTACGATAAAATAATTGACATGCTCGCGAAAAGTGCAGAACGACGTATATTTCCTTCTTAAACTGCAACAAAATAATTACGACACCCTGGGTTCTTCTTCTACTTTGACGAATCAAGCATTAAACATGTTATAAAATAAAGTGAAGGATATCCCATCCAGCTGGCAAATACAAAAATGGCACGATGAGCAAGGGGAGATTACTTAAATCAGGGATACGGAGTTGCCACTGGATACATACTAGCACAAAATATCTCTTTGTGTCTGTAAGCCCTAACAAAATATTAAATGAAATAACAAAGCATATACGCAACTACAAAAAACACAAAAATGATTAAGAATATTGTTAGAATAAATGATAAAATTTGGGGGTTAAAATTGATCACATTCAATTACTGATTTAACTATAATATTGAATGTTTAGATGATCTGGAATAAAATCTTTTCGTCTCGCCACTAACATGCTATTAATTTGGCAAAAATTTCTATCTTGTAGTAAAATCAAGGTAGGCAAGAATATCGCGATAAAATTACAGTTGTTTCTTTTAAAAGAAAAAACATAGCGTAGCAGGCGGTGCTGTTAGAGAACGATGGATGAAACATTGCATTCTCAGGCACCATGTTTTTAAGTTTGGCTAGGTGCACAGTATCAGATACATCAACGATGGTCAGCAAAGTTTATGAAGCAGATGATAAGGTTCAACTGTAACGCAGGCCTGAAGATTGACCAATTTGATCAACAAATTTGATCGTAGTCTGACCGCTTTACAGAACGGGCTTGCTTAGGCACTGAAGAAATGCAACAGCAACAGCAACAGCAACAGCGGCAGCAACAGCGGCGCAAGCATGTATCCTTACATTTTTTCCACGGAATTTGGCAGACGAGTGATATGATTGCCAAAATAAGTGTTCCCCAAAATATATATCTTTCAGCAGTGGCAAAATCATCGTACAATGAATTCATTCTTCCAACTGGGCGATGGCCACTAGCAAAAAAGTAAACTGGAAATAAGTTTAGAGCACCAATAAGACATAAGTTGAAAAGCACGATACCATTGAGTGCATTTAGGTGAAAGCTTTTGAAAGGTCGAGCGAAGCATTGGATCCCGAAGATGAAGGCAGAAAAAACAACCATGACGGTGTTCCTAACAACTACCGGCTTCACAAAAGCTGAAATGGAAATAAGGACCAGTCTTGCACCGATAAGGACAAACTCCCAGTAGCGATAGTCGTATTTGCTTTTACTGTAACGAAATGGCCCTTCAATAGCCTTACAAATCGCTTCGCTCAGACACTTATCTTCCTTCGAAAGCTTCTTATCAGCGGCAGGGCGTATAGGTGTGTTCTTTATCATATTGATGCAGGTCTGCACTTTGCATGCGATGAAATATAGGCAAGGAAATATAGGGAAAAGAAACCCAAGAAAAAATATTAAAGGTGAAATTTGTCCGGACGCAAAGTATCTTGCAAGAAGTGGTGGACCACCCACAAATGGTCCAATAAAAACCACCGAAATCAGTATTAGTAAGGTCTTGGTGCCATCTGAACATTTGGTACTTCCATCAAAGAACATCACTGACTCCTCTCCAATTGATTCACACCTCAACGAGTAGAAAACAGCAACTGTCAAGCTCGAGTAGCCAAGTAAAAGTACCTGAATAAAGGTAGCCACAAATTTTCCTTTGCAGCTCCTTATCACCTTCTGGTCAATCTCTTTCTTACATACAATGTAAACCCTGCAGAGAAAGCACATGACCACTGTAATTGCTAAGGTGATCAATACACATAGTGCAAAAAAAAACCGCTTCGCAATGTTGGGTGCATCAGGAAAACTACAGAAGGTTGTTGAAAAACTTAGGAACATGTCGAAATTAATTAAGGATGTAAGCCACCTCTTTGCCCCTAGCCACCAGGACGTTTTCCGAGCATCAGCATCAATGTCATTAAAGTCTAGAATCGCTTGTACTTGGTAAAAGAAAGCAGTTATCTTTATTAATCCCCCGAAGAAGCGCTTGTCATCTTTTTCTGAGAATTCATCTTGTTTGCCAGCAACAGAGGATTGTTTAATTTCTCCCTCGGCGGAAGGATCTCTACATCCAACCTTTTCTGATGCACCATTGACATTGTGTACTTGCTGTTGCGTACAATCGCCAAATTGTTGCATGTCCTGGCCTATTGAAACATCATTACTGTTAACACTTCCAGTATTAAGCATAACTGCTTCTTCATCGCCTTCTGATGCACCATCGGCTGGGGGTTCAAACCTCTGGCTTTGTGAATGGTCACCAGTCTCACCATTTTGTGCATTTCCGCTGGCAAAATTTTGACATTCAGCATTATTAGAACTCGGTTTGGCAGTTTTACAGCACTTCGTTGATACACCTTTCACTTTTTTCTTACAACAATTGAATAGGTAACCAATGAAGCTACGAAGGCCTTGGAGATCGTCCATCCAAAACAGAAAACAGAAATACACGAAAGCTCCAACTATAACAAGAAACCAAAGCGACTTAGAAGCGCACCCTTTAATTGGAACACAGTCCTCTGTTGCTAAACTCTCTGTGTAACCTGCAATGCAGCGTCCACATAATGGACCCGTTCGAAATGGTGCACAAGATTGTATCCCTTTGCAATCTACTCTCTCACAACAATATCCACTGGGACAACGTACAAATTCTACTTGTCCTTTTGAGACATAGCCCCAGAACCCAGCTCGTGCATTTACTTGCCCCATGGCACAATGACCACCATACGGGCAGCTTCGACATTCGGCTTGGGTAAAATTATCTTCTTCTTGGCTGATACTCCCGAATGCTGAGCTTTTCTTCAAGCTGTACTCCTGAGATGGGCATGGACTACAAAAACGCATGAACACAGAGATACACTTATTTGTACCAAAAGTAAGCCGATATGGCTGACAATAACGTTTTGAAGACGATCTATCAACAACAGCACTTCCTTTAGGGCATTCCATGTAAAGGGAGTCGTACCATAAATGTCCAATCACTTTATAAGTTAGTGGCTCACGATGAAATATGACAGAAGCTCTGGATTCCCCCGTTAAAGCAAAAAGCTTTACCCCCGACAAAACCAGTGACCGTTGCGAGTAAATCATGTCACCTAACACAGAATGTCCCTGCGCTGGTCCACTGAAGTTACACTTGTGAAACTCAGCTTTGTCCCCTAGATGAGCAACGCTCCCACCAAACAAAGCTCTGTTGTCTACAAAAGTGCAATTTACAAATTTGGCAGATACATTGGGCAATAAAGCAACAGCTCCTCCGAATCCTTTAAATTTTTGATGGGGAAAAAGGGAGGGAAAAAGGAAGGCAAACAGACGGTTATCGTTTTTCTGAGACACGATGTTACCCTCAAAGTGCAAATTGGAAGCAATTTTAATGTCACTTGACTCTGCAAGCAAGGCACCCCCAGCTGTTCCTGCGGTGTTATTCCGGAACACGGAATTTATCAAGCTACACGTTATCCAGAGTAATTCAACAGCACCACCACCAACAGGCGATTTATTATCTATAAAGTAGCTATTTTCTATGTTCAAAATGGAAGATTTCATGTATTTGCTGATCGTTGTAATGCCGTGGCCATTGTCCCTAAAGTAGCAACCACTGACATTCAAAATGGCTGGGGACCAGTGTCCAGAATTGTTGAAACTCACAGCGAAAGCCAATTTACTGAAATTGCTTTTAACAATAACTGCATGCAAACTCCCGCTAACAGAACTTTCCTTAACTTCTCCACCTAGTCTAATTGCAGAAACGGGGAAAACAGCATTAGACTTAGAGCCGCTGAGATAACTGTTTGCAATATACAGGTCAATATCAGTGACATTAGGGCAATAAAAGGCTTCTGGAAACCCAGTCACAACTGTGTGAAGAATTTTCAAGTTAACGTAATTGGGAAAGCTTTGTGGCAGTTTGGGCATATATGCCAAGACTGCAGTTCTTTCAGACTTGGATACTAGATGGTGGATTTTACATTTCTGTATAACAGCATAACCAGCTTCCATTTTCAATACAGGAATTCGAAACTCCAGGTTAATAAGTTTTAACATTACAACTTGAGTACGGTCTTTTGGAACTGGCATATAGAATGCAAACATTCCATGCAAACAGTGCTTTGTGAGCAAAGGGATTCCATTGACTCCAATAAATG
This sequence comes from Carybdea cf. marsupialis auct. non (Linnaeus, 1758), assembly GCA_010016065.2. Lineage (NCBI taxonomy): Eukaryota > Metazoa > Cnidaria > Cubozoa > Carybdeida > Carybdeidae > Carybdea > Carybdea cf. marsupialis auct. non (Linnaeus, 1758). The sequence goes on along the minus strand of JAAAKL020013926.1, from coordinate 2,395 downwards.
TCAAATTTTTTGTAATGATTATCGGAAATTGGTCAGCTGAATCGACATGAGGATCTCTTCGACTACCACTTCCATACCAACCCTTGATACCAATCACATCACCTGACTCGGCTAGTCCAGCAGCAAAGGAAACTGTCCTGCAAGGAATCAGTCTTCCGCATTTTCCGGTGTTCTTTCCAGCCGGAGAGACCATGATATCGATTGACATTGCTGTAAAAGGACAAAATAAGATGTGTTAGGAACGTAAAAGTTATTTTATAAGTCTACGGGGTGAATAGTACAACAACAACATCAAGAAATGCAATGGCACAAAATGTAGAAATTTCATGAAACAATACAGCACGAAATGGGTTGGCACTTGAATGTTTAAAGAAACTGAGTATCCACAGAGAAGGTACTTTTTACAATAAACCAGGTACTTTTTGGAAACCGGAGCAACACTTTTTGAAACCCAAAGGCAATGGTCTGTAAAGTGATAGGGTTTTTGCAAAGAAGGGCACTTTCTACAAAATGGACGTTTAAAAACGGATGCTTAATTCAAAAAAAGATAAAAGAAACCTGAGAACTAGCTTATATTGCTAGTAGTCATGCAACGTGACTGCTTGTAGAAATAGTATGGAATCAAGTTAGACTGTGTATAGTGTCAGTATATCTTACATAGTTAGTGCTCTTATAATAAGGCTTTGGACCACACCACATATCTGGAAAAAGAATCGTTACGCCCAGTACAGGTTCATCTTTTAAGTAAAAAACAACCACAGAAAATAATCGAGCGCATAGCGTGGTGTAGAAATTTGGGATGGGCGGTTTAAGGCAATTTTGGATCGGCTTCACTGAAACACTCGCGAGTGCTCAACCGTAAATCTCAGACGAATTTGAGAAAAATTTAAGGAGGATCTGGAAACGTTCATCTGCTATTTTGAACATGTTGGAAAATCATGGAAAATCACAGCTTTGTGATCGTTGGTTTCCTGCAAATACTCATAAGAAAAGTAGAATCTTTATTCTTCATGATAGAAACACCCAGGAATGGTATACAGCCATCACTTTCGTGCTCAATTGTGAAGAATAGTAAGATACACTGTGACACGTATTTTAAGCAATAGTTGCAATCGAATAAAAATAATTATTCGTAATGAAAAAGCAATCGTGTGTTTAGAAGGCTGTTAAACGTTAAGGGTATGCTATTAAATCATGTCAAGACATGCATTAAGGAGAATCAAAGGAATATACTAAATCACCGTTGTTTCAAAGAATTCGCATATAACAACGTTCTGCAATGTAGAGGTATCAGCCGTCTTTTAGCTTTATAGTTGTCGCTTTATAGTTAATTTATTCCTCTAGTCATTTTCTCAAAGTAAATCCTCGACAAAGGTTTTGCCTGTAACATTTCCAGCCTGGGAGGAGACTCATTTTTCCTAACGAAACAGAAAACACAGCAGCGGAATCATAAAATCGAATTATTGTATTATCTGACTCGTTGAACCACAACAATTGAACACATTTACACCAAGCACTGTCCTCATTTAATAAGATGGTTTCAATAACGATGCTCAAGGCTCGTCTAACTGGATTCTTAAAGAAGATAAAACGCATCCGAATGCAAGATCCATAAAGCCTGAAAATCAATTCGGTTTTGCTTGGAAGATACATCTTTACTTTTAAAACTTGCAAATGACCAATCATGTGACAGATGTTTGTAATATTTGGCGCGAAAATTTAAATGCTATAATCTTCTCTCCAGCAGCTTTAAGATAACGATAGTTATTGAGTCGTCTGTAAACTTTAACTGCTTTGAATTCTTTATCAATCTTCGAAAAGAAGTACAAATATAGTGGCCTTACGAATATGGAAAACTGATCAAGAATTATACTTGATAGCATTTTTTTCACTTCATTCGCTTCATGAAAGCATGTGGTATATGTACAGATCACGCCCATATTAACTTTATAATCTGTTGACAATACCGCTCCTATTGTCTGCCTTACACTGTAAACGTGCTACGTTGATGATAGCAAATATATGGAGCGTGCGCTCCACTGGAGCTAATTTCACAGGTACACGCATTGCATGGTCAGTATTATTGGGGCGGTCAAAAGGGGTTGCGTTTTTGGAAGGGGAGGATCAATCATCGAAGAAACGGTCTCTAGTGTACACTCTGTGAGCCGGAAAAAGACATTCCACTCCAAATCATCGATTGACAATTCTTGCGAGTTTTGAAAAGGGTAACTTGATGTCTGTGACGAATGTTTGGCGCAGATTCCTTCTCTGTTCCCCCATTTCCACGGGTCTGATCGTTCTGATGATAGTAATAAGGCCTTGATTGTAGAGATCTTCAAAGAGTGCCACAGTGGAAGTCCTGAGATAGGACTGGGGTGTGTGTGTGTGTTTGGGG
>JAAAKL020013925.1:0-12210 GCA_010016065.2 Carybdea cf. marsupialis auct. non (Linnaeus, 1758) | reverse complement strand
TTCCCAATAACAGAAACTGCATCTTCAGAACTCAAAAACAAGTTAATAACTGTGCCTTCAGCCAAAAAACATCAATTCTTTGAAAATTTTACCAAAAAAGTGGGGGACCATGCCCCCTGCCCCCCCGTGGCGTGGGCCCTGTAACATGTACGAATTTTCGGCTACCTTTCGCATATAGTTGTTAATGGTAATTTTTCAAGACACCCAAGTTCACTTGGTACAGCCTCGTCTTTCTGATGAGAGATTATGTCTCGCCAGGAGTGGATATTTAAGAGTCGAAGATTAGAGGAGGGTGAAAATCTTTCATGAAATTATTATAAATGAAGTTTCACGAAATAGCGAAAACATTGATGTGTTAGTACTAGTACTAAAATGTTTTCGCTATTTCGTGCAGTTTTATTGTTTTGTACCACCAAAAAACTATTTAAATGGAGCTTCATGATAAATGACTCTCACTGAATGATATTATCATACTGTAAACCTTAGGGCAGAGGATGATTGTGTTGTATTTATTTAGATTGTAAATTACAGATTTTGCCTCAATATCTTCCCATCTGGGCTGGAATAGCTGCTAATATACTCTTAATGTTGTTCTCACCTTTTGTTAGAAGAAAAATGCTTGGAATATGAAATAGTCAATACGGTAACTAATAACCTGTTAACTTGAATAAAAACGGGAAGTGGTAATTAACTAGAGGGTAGGACCTTAAATGAGAGGGATCATAATAAATGCTATTGATTTTAAAAAGTTCCCAGAAGTACAGTTTTACTCCTCGCCTTTCACTCTTCAACACAAGCGAGTACAGGGAATGGGTTTGGTCGAACCTAAATTAATGAAAGAAGGAAAGTAGTGCAACACTCGGATACCACTCCAAGCAGGGAATTGATATACCTGGAACTGTGCTCCTGTTCGTGACGTCGGGTTAGATAGACTTTCAATATCTCACAAACTTTCAACTATGGCTAACCCAGTCATGCTCACTAGTTGTAAGTTACAGCTTATGTTAATACCACGTTATACAATAAGACACGGTAAACGCACAATCGTTGATATGTTAGTTTCTCAAGGCAATGACTCCTATGCTGGAGCTTACCGATTATTCTTGCATAATCCTTTAATAAGACTCTTATTTTCAAACACACATTCCCCATTAAGGTAACTTGTTGGCAGAGTTCACCGTTTAGTCACGCCCTGCTTTATGCAACCACGTGGCCATCCGTATCTCGAGTTAACAGATTTCCTAACAGCCAATTTAAAGTTATTAAGATAATTCCTTTGAATGTTTTCCAAACTTATGTATATAGTACCAAGTTATAAATAAAATCCACACAGTTGTTATAGCACGTGGAGATAAAAAATGGAAAAGAAAGACAGCAAGATCATAGTGAAACATGTTATTTACAAAGCTTCACATGCATCTGGGCGCGGCCAGGTGATAAACGACACCTGTGTTCCAAGGCAGATGCCCTGATATCATAGTGCTTGCTTTCATGAGACGTAAATTAACAGTTGAATTATTTAAATGATTTAATCACATTAAGAACCTGAAATATACGAGTCAGATCCGTTTCTAAGAAGTGAAGTACAAAGGACCGGGAAGTACGAAATTATAGACAAGTTTGTAACGATAAACCTAACTATCTCACTGTTAGCCAGAGCCTGTTTCATGCTTGCATATGCGAAAGAAAAGAAAAAGGGGCAGCGAGGTGCTGGCCTAGCCAGTCAAGGTCTGCTATTTTCAATACACTACCGTACATGAGTCAGCGAGCTCAACTCCGCAGAAGCAGCTTCTTGGCTACCTGCTATCAGCCGGAGAAGACTAAAGGCAACGAAGGAATAATTTTACCACCGCATCTAATGTCAACTACACGTAGCCAGGTACCAATCCTGTAAGGCAGATCAGGCAGGTATACTCCGATAACCTGAACGCATCTGCATTGCCGGTAAAACAATAAATGGTGCAAACAAATGACGTAGTGACCGGGCTGTAACATCCTCTAGCAAGAATTTTAAGATAATTTCCGTATAATAATAAAAGGCTTCAGGTAAAATGCTTGCAGCCAGGGCTGTAGCTAGAAATTTTTTCTCTGGGACGGGGACAACGGAGGGGACCTTGATTCTCTGGATACAAGGTACTACGCCTTTGAGGCACCATGCCGTAGGTGCGACCTTTTCATACTTCCGACTGAAAGTAGGTGAAGCAATTGACCCCTTGCCGCCTCTCCGCTAGAAATGAGCCTGACACCAACCCCCGTTTGCCTTGCAAATTCTAAAATGTCCTGAATGATCTCACCCATATTCTATGATAGCCTTGTAGTCTGTCCTTTACTCAATTTGCGGCTCTTTCGGACGAGACAGGTATGCAATTGATAACGTCATGTAACACACGGGCACTAATCGATGTTTTATCGTAATGATCAAGGTAAATATTTTGACTCAACCATGCTTGTTTCTGATTGGGTTGGGAATGCCAACAAACTAAACCAACGGATGAGGTCACTTTATGAAAGATGAACAAGGATCAAGAGGTATTGATTTACTTCCTGGGCAAATTTTTGTACATTATCCCTCTTTGTGAGCATGTATCATACTATGTTAATGGGGTTGATTGCTGGTTATGAAGCTGTATGCTTGTTGTGATAGTCTCGTAGTGATACTGCTCGAATGCGATCGTTATGGAAGGTAAAGAAAGAATAGCGAAGTAAAATGAAAAGATTGTCGATACAAAATACATGGCAGGTTTATTGATGATTTGACCTCCTTCATACTTTCCCTTGCTGTATTTGCAGAAACATTTAAAGTATCATTCAGTGCAAAAAGTTTTAACACGTTTCACAAAAGACGGAATCTGGCGGAGCCTGAGTACTTATATATGGAAATGGCACTAATGAAACTGACAGCGAAGCGAAACAAAATTGATTGCTGGTGTTTGTTAGAATTCGAGATCTACTTCTCCAATTGGTGACCTAATTTTTGCACTATTCACTGCAGTGGTTGAGTTAACTTTTGCGGTACGAGAAGCCCCGTGTTCTATCCCCCTCGTTATACTTTTTTGATTGAATAGCTAGATACTGGACAGACAAGTCAATACAACAACCAGAAAGATTAGAGAAACAATTCATTCCCTGCAACCCCAAAAACTACATCAATAACATATCCTACAACCTACCACACATATGCCTATCAGCACTATCGGGGAAGCACAAGAAACACAAAATCAGCATGGCGCCACTTATCCAACAAGTTCGATCCCTAGTCCCTCGGGGGTCTGCAATTGAACAACATAAGTCAGCAAAATAGTTAAAAAGTGCAACAGCCAGAAGATGACAGAAGTATCTCCCGAAAAGTACCTCTGACTATCTACCATCAATGGCATCAACTGAGTGGACAAGCGTCAGAATATTAATTTTTTACTTGTTTAAATAATCACTTCTAAATCTATTTTTCTTGATTCGCAAATAAACTTATTATTGTTTCGTTGACCAACTGTTTCGTTTAACTGTTGTTCTATGATGCGGGATCGCTACTCCACGTGGCCTAGAAAAGCTGATGTCGTCGGGTGAGCTGGTATTACGAACAGAAGCGTAACGGGTTCAGAATGACGGCTGTAGCTCCTGTTTAGAAAACGGAGGACATGGAAAATGCTTTGCCTTCGTTTAACGTATGCATAACGTATATATAAGACTGTTCAAACATGACTCCTGAGAATGTTGTTACTATCAAATATCAGGAAAGAGGAAAATGTTTAGAAGGTAGTTGAAGGCTTTCTTTAGGAAGATAATTTATCTGGGAACCGCTTTTCCTAAACGAACATATCTGCTAATCTTTAAATGATGAGAAAAATCTCTAGATGAATAGTACCATAAGCACATCAAATGTACCATTGCCTAATCCATTTATGTACTCTCGTCAAAGGACATTTCTGATCATTTTTAAGTGGTAGAGAATGTTAGCATGTCTCCAGTCAACTTAATGTTGGGTCGTTAATTGAATTGCTGGTAGTTTCTTCAAATATGTGCTTCCTCCTGTGCTAATAACTCTTTTTATCCGCTATATGATACAATAGGATGGACTTTTCGTGATCTAATACTGGAAAGAGCGCAGCAATAAGTCAAAAACTTTTTCTCTTGGAAGTAGAACTAATGCTTTTTTGCGTTCAGTAACCGGCAACCTGAATTGCGCTCTCTCAGTAGAAATGTTACGTCACGTAAGCCTGTAAACTTAAAATGGACTTGAAGTGAAGCGGAAACTTGATTTTCGACCTCCATACTTGCGTGTGGAAATTTCTGAGTCATACCCTGAACAAGAAGTGAAAAGGAATGCTTTTGTGAGATTTTAATGCTCATTACGTATGAGTGCAGTAACAAGGCATGAATTCTCTATTTACACCAAATATCCAAAGATACTGTGATTTACATAGGAAAGGTTTAAAGTAATTTCACGGAGTGATACGTGCCACAAAGGCGCGCTACGGGGAACTTGAAGACACTTTCATGATAACAAATGTGGAACCATCAGCAAGTACAACACAAAGATTTACTAGACGCTTAGAGGACGTAAAACGTCAATTTGACACCGACAATTTCATCCGATTCTGGTCTAAACTGAAAGGCACCACAATTTTAAAACTGAAATGGGAAGCCTGAAAGTGTTAACTGCTTTGGCACAATGTGTGTGCTTCGGTGGGCATCATCCATACGGTGGATACAAAAACTAGATGTCGCTACTTATCACTGGCGGCCATCTACATGACAATAACATCTCTCTTTCACTAGCTACGAGCCATGTCATGAAAAGCTTTGTAAAGTATAAAAGCCACCTTCCTGATAGCTCTTTTCTCAGAGTCTACTGTTATGTACCCCTTTTGGATTTTTTCACTACGATCTCTTGGAAATGCCTTCAAATGAAAATCAAGCCGCTGTCGATGAAAAGACCAATCTTTTTTATGAAAATCAATCTACTCGTTGAATATAGTTGGCTTGTTGCATTTTTTCGTTATTTTGTTGGGGTGGGGGGTTGGCGGGGTGATCTGATTTGCATTATCGGCGGTTGCGACCGCATTGACTTTAAAATGTATGGAGTCACAGCAAACGTCAAAGTACCTCGACTCTATGGCTTAGGACTGCAATTTTTTTCACCCTGTTCAAAGTCACTACTAGGAACGGGGTTAATTTTCCCCTCTGGATGATTATCTACCCATGCTTATAGTCCCCTCTTTATCTCTCCAAACATAATGTCCCACTTCACGAGTGGGAGGGAGAAAGAAATAAGACCATTGGTGGAGCCTCGTTTTCTACGCTCACGAGAGTGCTATGACCTCACCGTTGGTCAATACAAAGGAAAAATGTACGTGACGTCACAATTTTAATAATTTCCTTCGAATTCTTTATTATTCAACGACGTATAGCATTTCATTTTCTTCCACTTTCAGGATGCACTTCGGGTAAAAAAATATGTCTTGTTGCCTTCGAGATATGAACCTATAAATATTTTGAATTTATCTGATAAAACTTTCCCAGATTTTATGTCTGATTACTCCTAGCTTTTAAAGAAGCAGAAATAAACGTTTGGGAGATAGTTCATCATAGGCTAAATGAGTGGCCAAAAGCGTCGAATGGGGCATAAAGTAAAACTCTTGTTTGTTACGTGTTACGTCACCTTCCTTGTGTGTATGTAAATTAAGGGATTTATCAATAAAGCAAAAGTTGACACTTCATGTTTTTGCCCCCCCCCCCCTCCTACTTGATGATCGACCCAACCCCACTTTCACTATCCTGGCGACGGGCCTGCCTACAATTTGTTTGGGGAAGATTTTGACTTGGAATTCGCCCCGCCATAAATCCGCGAGACAACTGGGTTGTTTGTTATGGATCCCTATGTTGTCAACGTATTTTTTGGCGCGCAAATTTGTACATCAAAGAACCAGAACAGAGATACACACAAAATGGCCAACAAGGATCTCTTCAAACTTATTAAGGAAATAGAGGTAGTCCTTGTTGGGGACAGTGAGACCTCAAACTCCAAATACATACTACAGCGTCTTCAAGAGGTCAAAGATATCAAGTTTAAACACATAGAGGCCTCTAAATCCACTCTCCTGAAACTCGGTTCTATCGCCGATGAGACTGCTGAATCTTACGAGCGTTCACGCTCAGACTACCAGGCATCGAAAGTTAAATTTGAAGAACTTACCGAGGCAAATAGTTCACAAGTATCACTAGTAGATGAGCTGGAGAAGGAGTTGTGCACACTTGAAGATGATCTTCGAAGAGATGAGGAAAGAAACCATACTCTTACCTCGGAGATCCAAAGTTTAAACACGGATCTCTCTACTGTCATCCCTAAGTGTAAACATTTGTTCCAGCTTTACACAAACATATCCAAGATTCGATGGGACTTTGAGTGTAGCGAAGATGAAATACGGGGGTACGTATGTGGAAGTAAGGATGTAAAACCAATATTTTTGAAAAGCAAAGAACATTCGGACTTTCATACAGCCGACTATCTCTGGGATCTCATTAGCACCGTACAGTGAGGATAAGATGTACGGTTTTAGAGTGATGTGTGATAATATGGACTGGTATAGTGGTAACTTCAATCATCCGTACACGACAAAGATATATGTTACTGGTAGGTCGTGGCGATAAATAGGTTATTCATGATTCCACTTTACCGCCTAGATGGTAGATGATACCTTGAAATCTTATTTGTGATTTTCGTAAACAGGCAGGCCTCATTTGTACTTATGCGAGATCGAGAATAGGTCCAGTGAGGAAGCAGCGATAAGCAGGGACGTAGAAACCGGGGGTACGTGCCCCCCATGATTTTGCTATAAGCACAAAGTGTCCTTTTACCCTCTCTTAAATCCAACACCTAGTACAGTGTTCTGTGAGTGAAAAAGTGCCCTTTGACTGTTGTCCCCCCTCCCCCAGTTTGAGATGCTTCCTACGTCCCTGGTGATAGGTAGATAGAATTTTAAAATAGGAGAGTTTGCACATATTCACGTGTTAGGATGACACGTATAAAGACTTTTTGACAATGTTGACTTCAGTCGTTGTAGCTGAACTTAACTTTCAAGAGGTGATAGTCAGATAGATGTAAATTGTAATAACATGGAAGGTAACTTTCATGCTTTAAGTTTCTTTTTTATCAGTGGACATAACTTGTAGGGTACTGCCATGCCACGTCTGAAGGCCACTGTGACACGAAAGTTTTTAGGAATTGGTTGTAGTAGCTTTTTATATTACTTGTTATTTGCCACAGCACTTATTCCCCTGTCCTTATTTGGAATGGAGATTAAGTGTACATGCTACGTGTACTGGTAGGCCAATCAGTCTGGCTCTTCTTTCAATGCACAAACCAATGCTTTCCTTTCATGTTTTTCATGTTAGTCCTACTCTAGTAGTATTCTTGCATATATTTATTTATCACATGAGTTGTTGAGTGCCGATGTTGACACAGTAATAGACAGTTGTAAGGCATTCTTGACTGTTTGAAAGCTATAGATGTATTGAATCGACCTTGATGTCTTGAAGCTATTAAATGGGCTGCTGCATGCTTCACATATCTTGACATTATGACCCTTACTACAAACATGACATATGATGATTTGCTGTCCTTTCCCATGTCTTGCTTTGAACAAATTTTAATTTACCAAACTGCACCAACAGCCAGAGACTAGCAATTTAATGGCAGTATTTGTTATAGAAGATTTTCAGATATACTGGGAGAACTACCTTCTTTCAGCACAATTCTGAACACATTTAAACCCATCCTTTGGTTACTATAAGGAATTACTATGTAATATGCCACTAAGGTAACAGGGAATAACTGTTGGCAGCTTGATTGAACCTTTTTTATTTCCTTTTGCTTTGTTTAGTGGGGGCTTTTCTGTCATTAAATTTTAGAACGTTGTAAGTCTGTAGCCACTAAAAGTTTTTCAAGGATAGAAGAAATAATCTTAAGTGATGGTATAAATTGAAGAAACACCTAGGTCTGTATGAATATAGTTTCAGACTAAGAAATGTTTATACTAGGAAGGTAGAAGGGAGGATTCAAATTTCAACAACTTTTGTCACCATCACAAGTATACAGAGTCTTCTTAAGAAATCTTAAGAATCAGGTAACATTTTAGCTTGCTTCCTATCTTCACTCTATAGCAAGCAGCAGCTATGATCCCCTTTGCCTCTTGAGAGTAACTTTTGCATAATGAAAGTCCATGGACCTCTACATACTGTAAGAAATTTAAAAAACCCCCAGCATTACCTTTAACCATTAGCAAGCTTGTATCTTTTTACTTGTACAGAATGAGCACTTGACTGTTTTCATCAACAATATAAGATATTTGGAAATCAATATACATGTCAAATACAGGTTCTATTTCTGAATTAGTTACCAACTCACTACTTCCAAAGGTCCAATCCTTACTAAGCTAGACATACTCCATATTCTTCCCTCTTCCTTTTCAGTTTGTAAGAAAGCATCTCTGTATTTATTTCCCAATTATGTAACTGACTCACACGTTTTACAGCACAGGGCAATTAACTGGATTGATGGTACTTTTGTAACACTGACAAATGAATGTGACTAGTATAGTCAACATTTTCACAATGTCATTTTACTACCACCACCAACCATGCCCTACCTATACTTGGTATTATATTATATTAGTATAATATTTTTACTGTCAGAATCTCATTTAGGAGATTTATTGGGTAGGTTCTTTCTGAGATTACACCTTGCACAGTGACACCCAACCTAGAACTGCAATAGTTGACCTCCTCCTGTTATGGAGCACCAGCATTAAATTCAGAAAGCCAGGAAATGGACAGGAAGAAACACAATTTAAAAGGAATGCTAAGAAAGAATCAGGATAAGAAGGCCCCTGGGTACTCATGATTTTTGATTGAAGACTCCTTGAGTAATTTGTGAAAGACCTTCACTGGCAAATAGTAGACATGTCCTGTGTTTGTAGCCACTGGGCTGTTTTGTTGCATCTGACTGAATGAGTTTCTAAGCAGTTGCTTGATCCCATTTAGATATTGTCAGCTGGAATATTTTAACCTGTATTTTTCGATATGTCAATTAGCAAACTTCAAGAGAAAAAACCAATTCCATTTACTTTTAATGTTTTGATGTTTCTGAAATCTGATTGTTTATACAAGGAAAAAGGACCAGCATTTTTGGCAAGCACTCATGCATGTTCAGAACAAGGCTTGAAGCTGTTGTTGGCTCCTGCATGCCCGAAAAGTGCCAATTCATTCTTTTCTGCCAAAATAGATGAATTTTAGTGTAGAATGAATGTAGGTGCATTCTGTGTTATTTATATCCGACTTTTGTAAAAGCCAGAGCCTCAAAATTCTGTGTAATTACATAAACCATCTTTCATTCTGATTGCTCTGCTATGGGTTCTGGTATCCCTTAGATACACCAAGCAACCTTAGACATTCCTAGCCATTCTTTAGGTTTTCAGTGGTACTTGACACTTTTTTAAGCAAAGTAAAGTTACCGGAGGATCAAAGGTTATCGCTTGAGATATGTAAGCGCACTGTTTTCAATGGTACAAGATAGGGAACAGGTGCATTTTCAGTAGGGGAGGCGTGCCGCATGGAGGGTTTTATTTTCCCAGAATTTTTTTGCTATTTTTATATACGAGTAACTACCGCAGGCATATAAAGATTTTCTATAAATACAATGTTTAAGATGCAGACTGGATAAGTTCAATACAGCGCGTTGATAGTTACGCCAAAAGTACACATTGTCAATTTTTTTGAATATTCCCTCGTATAATCACTCCAATGCTCAAGCTCCAGTAATAAAAATGGCCTAGATCTTTAACAGCCTGATGTCATGGAAACAGTGTAATGATAGTTTTTATCTTTTTATACTAATCTTTCGAGCTAAACTTAAGCATATATACATTGGAAGTACCAAAGCCAGAGACTTACATATATTGGTGTCAGTTTAAGTACAAATACTAGGTAAGCCAAAAATATATTTATACATGAATATACAAATGTAAACATCAATGAGGAATAAAGAAAGAAAGAGATATACATCAGAATGGCTTCATGGCTCCTTTTGGTGTACCAGAGGAGGACGTTCTATTTGTAACAATAATTTATCAATTTACAGAGTTACAGCGAAATGATATGTACAGCAAACATCGTGGCAGTCTCTATCACTACTGGTTGTAATATTTCTTAAGTTATGGCTGAAAAATCAAAGACAAAAGTAATTGTAGGAATTTCTAGCTTCTGATAGTATGTCAAACCCAATAAAATTTACTTTTGAGGTAAGAATTTTCACCGTTGCCTGTAGTTACATCCTCCATCAGCAATATTTGATACTTGCAATGAAGTTTCCGTGAAAATCGATGACTTTAAAGAGGCCCTCTACAAAATACCGCTTCTAATCGGAAGGCAAGAGTCGGAATACTTCAGTTTTATAAACCGTCTCTGGCTTCGCGGACGAACATTGACATTGTGCTCTTTTGAAGCTTCTCTTGGACCTAACCAACTTGCAACCAATACGTGTCCAACAAATCAAGATAATTCACCCAAGGACACTAAAATTCTCCTTAAATTGTATTTGAGGTACAGAGGAAACTGTCTGTATATGGAAAAAGTGGTCGTATGACATTTTCCTTGTACCAGTAATTTCAAAGTGATTTGGAAAAGAAATTTACGAATACGCCCTTTTGAAATATCTCTACAGATTTCGGTACTTATGGTCCTTATTTCCCCCATCAAACGCAATTTAACTCACTCTCTTCTTTCTTTGTTGCGAAGGCAATTGTGTAAAAGCACGACTCTGGAATTTTGTGATCACCATTTAAGACCGTGGTCTTGTGGTTAAGGAAGCAGACTCACATGCCAGAGGTTGTGAGTTCAAATCCCGCCTAACTCGCTATGAAGGCTATCGGTTGCGGAAGGCAACGGGAGAACAGACCTGTAAATGTGCTCTCTCTCCAGGACATTGTTCACTCTGGCTGAGCCATAGGTTACACTCGAAATTGAGTATGCCACAAAAAAATAATTTAAAAACAAGTCAATAACCTTCTGAAATCTACCTTCGCAACTAGTTTCCAATTCATTTACTATGATGTAAAGAAACAATGTGCAACATTTTCTTTTGTCGATTTCGAGATAAAGATCCTTTCATATTCTAATCTTGCAGTCATGTTTATGGGAAAACACTTTCTAATTGATGGAAATCCATTAGTTGAATAAAAAAAAAGAATCGAACCGAAACAGTTGAAATTGTTGCGGATAGTATATCAGATAAATTAAGCTCATAAATAAACAATGGTAACCGATAAGTTAAAATGAAACCTTGGGATAATATTAAGCAGACAAAGACGTTGCCCAATTTACAAGCAGACTATGGAAGAGTGGGGATAGACGCTACACAATACGTAGAGTAAATTACCACCAATTTCTACCTAGCTACAAAAAAGTAGGATGCAGGATTTTGCTATCGTCCAAAACATTAATGACGTATATAGTACATAATACAAGTAGATACTTCGCTGCCTGGTTTTAAGAGCAGGAGCAGCTGTAACAACACAAGGGCTAATGCATGTGCTACAGTCAACCGGCGAGTAATTATAGACAGTCATTTCCTCAGTTTTAAGTCTAAACAAGATCTTAGCCGTTAAATTTGGACTGCCACTGGTACTAAAATATTCCTGAGCTACTAACATTTCAATAACCGAGGAACTGCAACAAATTGTTGTGATTAGATATTTAAGAGATTTGATTTCGTGTATCCAATTGCACTCAACATGAGTGAAAAATTTAAAGTACCATACCAGTTTGCAATACACTCATCCATTACGTCTATGTCACAGCAGAAACCAATCCACCTCATTGGTTGACGAAAGATTTTTCGCGCAAAACTTGCTGACCTCTTAAATGGCCGTCGAACAGAGCAGACGATAGCTAGTCCATCATACGAGATCTTCCAAGAAAATCATAGATATTTTACAATCCATATGTTGATGGAATATCCATGCGTACTCGAAAGTGAAAATAAGCTTTTAAATCGCATGGCCTACCGAACATGGCCGATGAAGCACATGTGATATTTGATGTATATGGTAGCAATGAATCAAATCAATACTAATTTAAAATGATGCATTCATTACTCCCTAGAAGCACAAGCTCACTGAACTGATAGAGGGGCTAAAAAATCCGATGAAGGATGGG
>JAAAKL020013924.1:0-12210 GCA_010016065.2 Carybdea cf. marsupialis auct. non (Linnaeus, 1758) | reverse complement strand
TAAGGTTTTTCTTTTTTCTTTTTTGGCATTTTCCTTAAATATTTTTCTGTTCGCGCTGAAGAAGAGAGGCAGTTGTCCTTTCGACATATTCGCTTTGCGTGTTTTATCAGGATTTTCGTCTGGCCTTAAATGCTCCATTTTTGATCATTTCGTCTTTAGATTATGGCAGGCCAATGTGGTTTAAGAAGTTATCTTCATAGTCGATCACCCATAGAACTGGTTTACAATGGTTAAAATTGGTTCAGTAAAATTGGTCACAGACCTAAAACCCTTATTTCGAAGAATTCTTTCTTTCTTATTTAGTTGCAAATAAAGCAGTAAACGGTAAGTTGTTATACATCTTGGTAAAGTCAGTTTTTCCTTTTCGTATAAAATAATTAAGATGTTAAACATTGTGCGATGACTTAATCGATGAAGTTTCGAATTAGGAAATAAAACATTTCAGGAATTTGTCTCAAATATTGGATGAGCGTAGCACGTAAAATTGTCTTCACTCTTGTAGGTACCGTAGTGTTCCCGATACCACTCTAAATTTCCTTTAAATATGAACTAAAATCAGTGAAAAGGGATGTTGAAAAAGGAGGCCAAGCTATATTCTAAACTTAGAAATGATTGGAAGTTTTAAGCTCCAAGGACTCTACTCTGTGCTTGTTTAGTCTGCGGCCTTTGTCGCCTATTTCTGAACATTACTTGATTCACGTTTTTTAAAACCAAATGGTTTGATCGTAACTAACACGTATGTTCTTTTTGAACGTAAATATAGTTAGTTAACCGTGACGAATATTGTAAAAGTGAAGGAAAAAAGCTTGGAAGTGTCTCAAGGAATCAGTGACGGCGTAGTGGGGGACAATGGCATTTGCTTCCCTTACATGAAATTATACTAAGATTAAATTATTTTTGTTTCATGTGTATACGGAAAAGGATTAGCAAATGAACGTATAATTCTACTTTCGAGGAATTTTTATCAAAATCGAAAACTGTTTAGCCTGAAATTTATTGTCCTGGTTACAAAAATTTAGATACAGCCACGCCACGATATGCACCCTTTTTGGAAATCTGGCGTAGTCCTTGTTGTAATTTGCAACCTTTAACACTCTCTTGAATGCGTGACGCGTGGGTGCGGAAGGGTATTATTTCATTATCACTTGTCTTGATGAAGATGCACTAGTAACACCTTTCCTGGGAATGTTTTAATAAAATCCTATAGGATACTAGGACCAAGTTTTGAATTTAATTTTCAATTTTAATGGTCGCCTATTAGTAGCTCACATGGTACGTGTCACTGATTCCCCAAGAGAAAAAACGAACGTTCTTACCCAAGTTAGCGTGTCTATCTAAGGTTACAAACTGTCTTGTTCAACAGTTTGGATGTGTCGAAGAGTATAGACGACTTTATTTATTAAAGAAATGCTGTAAATCAAGTCACATTGTGATAAGCTTTACTCAGGCTCAAGATTTTCTGAGATGAATTTTTTACACTCAAAAGTGTATCAACTGATAAATAATCGATTTATCAATCGATTCGTTAATCGACTTATTAATCGATTTGTTGACCGATCGATTAATCAACTATTTATACGATTTGTTTACCGATCGATTGATTGATTTATTAATCGATTTGTTTACCGATCGATTAATCCTTCTGCTGATTAATCGTTGCAATATTTGAATCTTTATCAACGCTATTTTGTTGTTGTGTACCCTTCTCGGTTCAAAATCCTGCTTACCTTTTTAAATCTCATCTCCTGTTTCGTTTTCTATCTACAGCTGCCCACACGGCGTTAGGTAGGTATCCACGTATGTATCTCTCCATTGACTTTTCACAATTTAATATCAATAAGCAAATTTATAACTTATAGACGCCAGGAAATACGAACTTGTATACAATGTTTCTTTGGCACATGCCAAGAGAAAAATCAGGTAGGGGATATTATCGTTACGAAGTCGTTAACGCAAGTATAAAAAATAGTAGACTGACAGTAAGAAACACGTGGTAAACTACTTTCTGTATCAACGTAAACTAGAACATTTTACTTAATTATATATTTGTTCATTACTGGCTTGAGTCAGTTGATAGACAATATCGCTATGTTACGCTAGCGTACCAAGGTTTCAAACTGGGACGTGGCTGTGATCGCAAACCTCAATGCGTCCTGTGTGTCTGCTATGTGCGCATGTTCCCCTGGGAGTGGATTAGGAAACAGCAGGCTTTCAATACCGGATAAATCATGATAATAAAGAGTTTTTCGATAGGCCTAGAATTGAATGCGTGCTACACAAATTCAGTGTTCTTTACTAGCCTTCATAAACGAGCACTTCCTAATTGTCTAAAAGTCTAAAAGTCTGTCGAGTACATACTTGAATATCATCAAACAAACCCTGGTACTCCGTTGATTTGAAGCACAAGCATTCTAGTTCACTAGACCTTAGAATTGATACTGTATTTCCGGCAATTAACTGGAGCTCAGGGTAGTAGTGAGCGAGTGGCAGCTGGTCTGGCATATGTATGCGATCCTGCTCTTACACCAAAAGGAAGAAAATCATGTCATGTCATAACTGAACGTTTGGAACATTAGATGTAACTTTTTAAAAAGTTTTTTTATCGTCCAGAACAATAAAACTGCTCGGAGTAGCGGTAATTTCTTCAGTACAGTTTTATATAACTGTATTAAAAAATTAAAGATTAATTTGCTTTCTTTGAAGGCTTTTAGCCCGGCAGTAATTTTTCACAGATAGATTTTGCTTTCTGCTCAGCATTTGCTTTGTAAAAAGAGATTTGTGTTTCTGAAAAGAGTGCATGATAAGTATCACCTGATATTTCATTCAAATTACTTAAAAAAGACCACACCAAACAGAGGCAACATTCACTCACATCTTCTACTGTTAGAGGAGCTTTGAGTTCAAGTGATAGTCTTATATAGTATTCTGTACTCATGGCATTGGAGCATTTGTTTTGCATTAATGGCATCTGGAATTCCATTACAGGAATTCTAATCCTATACTCATGAAAGCCACTTAAATGAAACTGAGTGAAAGTATAACCTTTTGCTATACCATACTTTTGCTTCCAAGAGCTCTTTGAGTTAACCATGTCTTTCGCTCCTCTCCTACAGTGGAAATTCAGAATTCAGACAGATTGACTGAGAAACGAGAGGGGATGACGAGACTGAAGAGTCCCTTGCAGGAACGCCGATCTAAGAGCAGGTAAAGTCCGAACCGACTTGATAATGTGATGATGACTTTGTTTAATGAATTATTAGTGATGATCACGATAATCATAATAGTTATAACAAAGATAAAGGCGATAATAACAGATGATAGATAATTACAGAGATGATAATATTGAAGATGAAGGTGATATATATGATTCTGTTTGCGATTATCTAAATTGTTATAGTTATGATTTATGGATTTTTAGTTAAAGGGACGATGACGATGATGGAGACGACAACGATGATGAAAGGTGATGACGATGTTAGTGATGATAACCATGGTGATAATGATGTAATGATGATGATGATGTGACTATGATGACACTGAATGAATTCTCCGAGGAAATGACCACTACTATTGCGACAACTGTATTTTCTACATTTCTCAGCAGATTGCCTCGTTCTACTTTTCAGTCTCACACCATTGCGAGGTTACCAACACGTAAAGAAAGAAGCTACGGCAAGAACAAAATCAGTGCACGTATGAGAAGTTAAGTTGGTATGTACAATTATCATTATTATTATTGTTATCATTATTATCAACTATTATCTTGTATAATCAGAGCCACTTATTATATTTTTTGTAAACGGAACATTGATTGGCCTATCTCAGAACTTCTTGCTAGGTAATGTGGCTTGGTTTTGTCAGTTGATTTTGTTGTTTGTTGTTGTAGTTTTGGCTTGGTCTCTTTTTTTTATTTTATTCTTATCTTAGTGTATATCATATCATGTAACCCATTATGCCAGTAAAGACATTATTGGGCGTATAGATTGAATAGACAAATAAATATTCGACGTTTTTATTATTATTTCGAATATTATGACGGTATTGTTTCTCTCTCACTCTCTCACATACACACACTGTTACCCTGGACGTCCTGTATTAATCAGGTATTGCATATAATTAGAAGCATGTTTCGATGAAAATAAGGAAAATGCACTTTTTAAATCACTAGAAGGACTGGTTCTTCTTCTCGTAGAAATAAACAAATTAATATTCGGTTTCTTGGGATTACCCGTGGAACGGTGTTCGCAGTAGCCATTATAAGGAGTTCTCTATCTTGAACGAAAAGATGGAGCACTTGAACAAAGACAATCAGAAGTTCTCAAACCCACTGCCCTTGAATTTAAAGATGAATAAGAAACGGAGAGGACCCAAAACGACTAAGCTATGCTTGACGCAGTTCCAGGTCAAAGAGATGCGAAGATTGACGTTGAAATATAATCGACCTAAAACAAGAATCAGTCTAGAATGGGAAAGAAGCATTTTAAAGTATTTTATGCAAATAGACGTATAATGCGGCTAGTAAAGTTAGTCTTCTTCAGAGTGAATGAAAAGCACATCAAACTGGGTGGCACCCCAACCCTCCAACCCTTTACCCTTATATTTTTAGTCTTCAATTTTAACAACTCAGCCATGATGCTCTCTAATGCGTAGTGCTGTGCAGTAGAAATACGTGTGCCATCGTATCCTTGTGAGAATACACATTCCATTTCTCCAATATTTTTTCAAATAAGCCAGGTAATCACTGATCTCTAAAAAAGACGGGATCGAGCACCCCATTGTTTCCAACTAGGAACAAGTGTAGTCAAGAGCACTGGCCCCCATTATTTAAAATAGCGCGGGGAAGTCTGCCATGTTGCGTAACATCGTTTATAAGCTTTGTGTGATGGGGACTGAAATGGTGTCCAAAGTGTGATCTCACTTTCAGACGGAAGATGCTCGATTTAGTGTTTTTTAGTGATCATTGCAGGTTATGAACAATAAAGACAGTCTAGGAATTCGTGACTCGCTATAACATAAAAGTCCTTCCATATTTTCTCAAACATTAAATTCCCTTCCCTTTTAAAATATGCTTCTTTTATCAATATTTCTTTTTTACCCTGTAGGCAATGTAAGCGTTTTCCATAAATACACAATTTTCATGAACTATAATAAATATCTCTTGTCGAACCGATTTATTGATGTTTTATGAAAGCTTTAACTTGTTTGTTGTCAGAAAGGAATCGACAAAATCCATTTTATCATCTTTTACAGGTTTTCAACTGGGCGCAAGGAAATGCCCTAGATGGCCATAGTCAACAGATGAAATGGTGACATGTTTGCCAACAGACATCGCCCTTTTGTTGTACTTCTTGTGCCATGGTGTAGCAGTCCGAATATAAAGTAAGGTCAACTGGAAAGAGCAGAGTGAATGCTCAAGTCAAGTAGACAACAATAGCATGACTTCTAGTGTGCGATGCATAATAACAGAAGTGGATTACATGACGATGTGTTGCTGTTTTTTGTGCATACAAGAAACATTACTGTGATGGGATACATTCCTAGATCAATAGAAACAACGCTGAATTTTTAAGTACATAATGACATTAATTAAAGCGGTAAGACATTACTTAGTCTTCACTGTATTTATTTTGTATCCCATTCAGGTTTGTAGTGGATGCTTATTAAACAGGATTGTGATAAAGAGGCGTTAGCCGTTGGAAATTTATTTAAAGATTTGTAGGAAGAATCGATGATGAATTTAATAGACCGATATAAAATAAAATGCAGTACAATATGCCTTAGGTGACCGTATACATCATACTAGTTCAAGATGAGGTTAAGGGAAGAACATACTAGTTTAAAATGAGGTTAAGGGAGGAACATACTAGTTTAAAATGAGGTTAAGGGAGGAAAATACTAGTTTAAAATGAGGTTAAGGGAGGAAAATACTAGTTCAAAATGAGGTCAAGGGAGGAACATACTAGTTTAAAATGAGATTAAGGGAGGAACATACTAGTTTAAAATGAGATTAAGGGAGGAAAATACTAGTTTAAAATGAGGTTAAGGGAGGAAAATACTAGTTAAAATTGAGGTCAAGGGAGGAACATACTAGTTTAAAATGAGTTTAAGGGGGAACGGAACATACTAGTTCAAAATGAGGTTAAGGGAAGAATAGCTATTCCATACTTGTGATACCAAATAATATGGGAATTTCAGATATGCCAGGCTTTGGACTTGTTTACAAAGTATAATAAGATAAGAAGCTGGAAAAAGTAGCAGGGAACTGGAATAAACATAAGAGGCTTTGATAAAAAGAGGGAAGCTGAAATGAGCAGCATGGACCTGGAAAGACGTAAAAATGAGACTTGCATGACATTAAGTGAGCCTTGAGTTTAATTTAAGTCAGTAAAATGAGTCACAATAGACCAATACAATGTTTCCAACAATATGAATATTCAAATGACTTAAAGAAGTGCTTCTCCTTATGTGATGCCATCATTGCAGCTTATTTTCGCCTATTCCGAACGTAACTGGAATAACATGCTTTTTGTTGCCTTTTGGCATTGCAAAATATCAGGAAATCGATTCAGTGCCTGACGATAATCAGGTACCCACGAGTATCTACCTAAAAATGTTGTTCCTGCTTGTGAAAAGCACCTTTGTAACAGTTGCTAGTTGCAAGGACTTAAATGACGCTTACTGGTTGCTAAAGGACCTTCGTATTACCTGAAAATACGTCACAGTACTGAATGCACACCAGCCATCTACCCTCCCCGTTATGATTAGGCAAACGAGTAGGTATGAACACACTGTGCAATATGTTGTCCCAACTTGGCGAGGGAGTGGCGTGCTAATTCATGTATTATAGAGAATTGAAAAGAATTGAAAATTACTACTTTTAAGCTCAAAATTGAAAAAAGCCCCCCTTAGTCCTCATCCCCTCTATAAGGACATACCTGTCAATAGAGACCATCTTGTTTTTCTGACGTTTTAGGGTACTTGTATTTCAATGACTTAGTCAAATTTTGGATCTTTCAGTGAGCATGCTAAATGTGAACCGAATTCTCAAGTTAAAAGTAGCCTCGCCTCTCCGAATGTAGTCTTAGCTGAAAGATGATTAGGCAAAATGGTTTATGAGCTTTCGTTGCCCTATTGAAATCTGCAAAACAGCCAGGGGGTCACCTCAATATAAACAATTACCTCTATTAGCTCATAAATTATTGCCATACACAATACTACAACTAAGTGCCTTATGTTGAAAATCTATTTTCATCTGGCAGTAATAATATCACAAGAAATGAAAGGTTTAGTTCGTTAATGAGAATAAGTTGGTTTACAAGTGGTAAAGTCCACTTTGGCAATATTCTTTGAGAATATTTATCCTTGATTTAGATGTCACAGCATTACGTCTGAGTAATAATGTAACAATTCTACATCTCCATGTTACTCATTTAATTGTGCTTATAAAATGTCGTGAAATATTATAATAATTTATAATATTTTTAGAATAATCTGTAAGTTAGATCGTTTTAATGTAAAACAGAATAGAGTGTTAAATAAGTTCGGAAGAATGTATTTTCAATATAAAATATCGACTTGTGTACGAGCTTTAAAATTAGATTTAAGAAATCAAGAAAATTGTTAATACTACTTCAGATACGTACCTATTTGAATCCGATTTGATTGGTGGTGGAACTGATATTCTTATTTACATTTCTTTCGTTCCATAAACGTCTTCAGGGGCTCCTCTCCCCTGAGTAAAGTTTCTCCCTCACCGAGTGTCCACTATGGACTGCCAAACGTCCTGTTGCTTCCAAGGCAAGCGTCCAGACTGTCTACTTGCCACAGTCGTTGTGAAGGGAAGTCGTTTCTGAGGGGGTAGAATCAAGAGGAATGTTTGCTACCCCAAAATTCACCCCAAAATTCACGGCAGGTCACTAAAATTAAGCTCACGTATGCTAGCATACTCTAAAGTTAAAAATTCAGTTGCTTACTTAAGTTAATCAGAAACATATTTCGAACTTGAATACTGTTTTAGCTTTTATAATGATCAACAAGAGAAAGGGTAGAGGGAGTCATTTACTGCAGTTAGTGTGTTGGTGTAAACAACTGCCTATCAATGAGTCGATTTATGATACTTTCATTCTAGAAAGCCCTTAAATTTTATTTACAGATTCAATAAACTTGTTATTACAATTTTGCCTGTCAAAAATCGACCAGAAATGTTTAACTATTTCAGTATTATGCAAAATGGAGCCATACCGTTCACGTTAATGTCGGCAGTTGACGGTTCCAGCGTTGACACTTGTTGTTGTTACCCCATTGAAGTGATTGAATGGTTTGACTGAGTTATTTGTCGGTGTTTCAAGGAACTTCATTAATAACAAGGAAATGGTTTGGGAGGGAGAGGACTAAAATTAAGGATATGACTTATCAGAAATTGACGTATTTAATAAAGAAACGTCAGGTATTATAGGCTAGGTTTATATTCATAAGATGGTGTGTGTGTGTGGGGGGGGGGGGGGCTAAGGAGGGCTTGGATGAGTTTTTAAGGGGCTAAAGCCCCCATTGTCATAACCACTTCTACCTGGTAATGTCCATAAGTTGTAACTATGTCAGTCCTGCTGCACTCCCATTAGCAGTTTCGTCTTAACACATTGTAGCACAGTTTCCAATTAGCAAAGGTCTCAACGAGTGCTCGATTTTCATGCTTTCCTTGGATAGCTAGGACTTGCCATAACTAATCAAACCATTATGTAAATCATGAATCTACCGGAGGATATGAAGGACACGCGCCTTCTACTTTGACCAGAGTTCTGTCAAGTATATATCCATTGCACGGATTACGTTTATCTAGACAATACTTAAGTCATTTGTGGATGTGTAACCCACCAAAAGACTCCAGAATAGAGGAGACGTTGATAGATGTTAAACACAGTTCAAGCTAAACTAAGGAAGGAAGAAGGATGAGGACGTTAAATTTTCTTAATATTCGCCTTTTTATGTTTCGTTTATGTACTGGTTTGTTTTAGGGGTTTTTGCTGGGATTGCATGACGATTTCTCCTCATGGGTATGTAGACACATAATGTAAACTGGAGGACGCATTTAAAATGTAATGGTACCTCTACCTACTGATGCAAAGGCTAATAAGCTTTACATAGGGGTCTTCTTCTGACACTACAAAGATTTTAATCACAGGATGAGTAGGTTACGTTAATACCATGTGTCATAAGATATGATTACTCTCATCTCACACAAAAATAGAAAAAAAGACTGCACAATAGCCCGTTACTCTGTATCTTTCCTGATATATCATGAACGACTTCGATGATCTTTGTAATATCTATGACTGTTCCTTAAACCCATTTAGAAATATTTTGGAAACATATTTCATAAAAGCGTACTGACCATGACGTCATTGTTAGCCACAAAAAAAACATGTTGCATGTTGGAAGGAAATATGACCAAATAAGCTACTCGGAAAGGAGGGAAACGCCATTGTGTGAAACAAAGTGCTCTCGCATTCGATTTCAGAGTCGTATGGCGGGGTGTGAAGAAACGACTGACATGCCTGGCTGGAAAAACTGACAATCAAAACCTTTTCCAAATATTTATATTGAGACCTAAAAATGACCTAAGAATAAACTAACCCTAGAGTTTTTCAATTCACTTCAGATGAGAAAGGAAACGAGCAAAAAACGCTTGTTACATGCCGATCTTTCTCTTGACATTACGTTTAATGTTTATCGTTTCAAGTGACCAAGATTCATTGTTTTCATTTCACAATTTAAACTTAAGTGACAACTGGCCTTAGATACACAAGTTTACTTGCCTTGACAGCAAATTCTTACACTTTTAAATTCTACTCCCTACACAATTTCCTGCATAATTCGGCTTTCCCTTCTTTCGGGACTACTTACCTCCATCGTTCCTATATTCTGCCAGCATGATCTTCCTCCGACTCGAGGCAGCACAACCACCGTATTTCTTGACTCGGGTTAACAATTTGGTTCCCCGAAGGCCCATAAGCTCATAACTCCTTATTATTTTCCTACAAAAGTCTTTACCAGGATGAATAAAGAAAGTAAGCATTAATGAAACCTAAGTTTATTGCAGGTAACAAATATGCGACATTACACAATGCAATTCGTAATCGTTGTAAAGAGTTACTTTTTAACACCTATTATTCTAAAAAGCAAGTTGTTGAATTTACCTTATGCATTTAAAAATACAACACAATATCATCATTAAACTTACGTCTCCTTTCCACGGACCGAGCGTGTGCACGCTTGCACGTTTCATAAGCATTTGCTTTAGTACACAAGCAATGACGATTCACAAATGACGATCTTCAGTTAATTTTATGTACTTGACA
Organism: Carybdea cf. marsupialis auct. non (Linnaeus, 1758); assembly: GCA_010016065.2. Taxonomy (NCBI): domain Eukaryota; kingdom Metazoa; phylum Cnidaria; class Cubozoa; order Carybdeida; family Carybdeidae; genus Carybdea; species Carybdea cf. marsupialis auct. non (Linnaeus, 1758). The sequence goes on along the minus strand of JAAAKL020013924.1, from coordinate 1,855 downwards.
CGGGGATAATTTTTATGATTAACTTCAGGTACTGAAGTTCCTGGAAAAGGAAGTCATTCAATGAGAATTAAAGGCCAGCACACAGCAGACGTAAGGCTAAATGAAAAAGCTAATTAACAAATCAATATCTGCAACAAGTGATGCTTCTAAAATATTTCCTAACGTAAATAGAAATTCAACCGATTATCTAATTTACTAGTGTAATGAAAATAAATACATTTGTTGAAAAGTAGAGGGGGGATAATTGACGTTTTCATACCCTAAGAACACAGCTTATAAAATATCTACATAACAGTTATGAATCATTGTAAATCTTCATCCAGATTGACTGCCTGGTGCTCTTTTCCCGGAGTAAAGTATTCTATACTACTTTTATGAATGGAATGATCATTTTTAAAATTTTCCAGTAATGAAAATATCAAGTTTGAAGAGATACGATTAAAAAAAGGAAAATGTCAGTACCAGGACTCGAATCCAGCCTTAATGACACTTAATAATGAAAACCTGTACTGTAATTGACTCCCCTTTTCTCACTTTGGTCAGTTAAATGTTCGCCATCGACATGAAGTCAACAGAAGAATCAGCAACTTTAGCATGCCGTCACATAGCAAATAGATACCGATAAATTTCAAAATCAGAAATGGAATCGATAAGCCATAAGAAACAAGTTTCGAACTTCTAGCACACATGGATGTTATTTGATCACTTTAAATTTGAATAGATACTAGGGAAATAGAAAGATTTGTCATCACCGGGATTCGAACACGTGGCGGGGAATAGTTTTCTATTTACAAATTACAAATCCTCGCTTCTCAAACACATTTCAATTTAAGAAAACTTAAGTACTCTGACAGGTATCCCTAAAAGGGTCTTGGGCAGCCTTCTTAGACTTGGGAGGAGGGAAGCTAAATTTTTTGAGAAAACCATGCCCTGTATTAAAATGACTAAAACCTATAAATAAACTTCCTGTAAGTAATACCTAAAATGTGTAGATTGTCTAAGGTGAAGACGAGAACCTCACAAATACTCAAATTCTAAATTTTGAAACATGACTGACCTAAAAGGACTTACGTTAATAGATGAATACGAATTTGTAATCACCTCTATTCAAATTTCAAAAACCTGATCTCCATTTTATTTGGATTTCTTGTCAGGTTTCTTCTAGACTCCTGCAGCTTAAAGAAAACCCTACTTTCACGTGACATCTAAAGCAAATTGCTGACCTCAAATATCTCACTTTACTCGGAAGATGTTTGCATAATTTTCCTCATGTCGATTCAGGTTGTCTATGGCTGGAATGTCATGATACGAGGATAGAAGTGTTGACCTTATGATCGATTTGGTCATGCAATAACACGGATTTGCCGAATAGACAATTCTGTCTCTTATAGAAGGTAACATAGGATAAATCTACCAATCATTGGGGTAAAGGAGGCAGTTAAATTTGATCATTTGAAAAACATTTCTTAAGAAGAAAAATAGTGTTGGGCAGAGGGCACATAGCAGAGCGCCTATCTGTTACTTGAATAATATAACATTTAAAGGCTTACCTAAACATAGGGTTCTACCATCAATATTACTATTACTACTAGTACTACTACTACTATTGTTGCTGCCGCTGCAACTACTATTACCACTACCACCCCTACTATTACTACTACCACCACCACTACTACTACTACTACTACTGCTACTACTACTACCATTACTATATTACTATATACTACCAGTATTATTACGTATTACTATTAATAGAAGTACTTCTACTACTACTACTACTACTACTACTACTACTACTACTACTACTACTACTACTACTTCTACTACTACTATTACTACTACTACTACTACTACT
>JAAAKL020013923.1:0-12210 GCA_010016065.2 Carybdea cf. marsupialis auct. non (Linnaeus, 1758) | reverse complement strand
GCAGGTAAGGTCTTACAGTACAAGTTAAAAGGTAGTCTATTAACAACTTGGAGATTTTGGTTATTGTCAGATAGAAACTCTCCTAAAGAAAAATGAAGATCGTGTAGTAATTCTGACGACACCCAATTACTGGTTCCATCCTTGAATTGAACTAAAACTTGACGTGGCTCTAAGTCCTTGTTTTTCTTGTTGTAGAGCCGCCTTACACCAAGAACGTATGAGATATTTTCTGCATTGGTAGTGTCAGCAGCAGCTTGCACATCCCCAGTTTCATGTTTTTCCTTAACTTTCGCCTCATTCTTTTTCTTCTTTCTTACGAATGAAGTGCGTGGCCCCTCCATTTTGATATCAGGTTTTGTCTCTATATTATCTTCACTAAAACACAAATGACGAGATAACGTTGCCTTTCTATTGTAAGGTCTTGCAAGCCTATAACATCCATGCGAATTTGAAGGTGAATAGGACTGAGGAGGTCTTCGTTGCCGTTTTGGTGGTAAACTATTTACTTGAATTGCTTTCTCATCATTCGTATTTCCATCTGTATCGGCAGTTTCACTAGACATCAAACTATCGCCAAGTCTATGTTCATCTTCAGATTCAGTTGTAACACTGTTGTGAGTGACGTTCTTCTCGTCAACAAAACAAAGTACAGCAAGGGAATTAAGGTGCTCCGATACATCCTCTGATTCCTTTTCTTCAGACTTCAATCTATTGCGATAATAAATGCCATTTCTCCTTGGGTAACTCTTGGTAAAGGAAGATCTACTTATGGTCCTTGAGATTGAATCTTGCTCACCGTGGATTAAGGCACTTTCAAGTTCATGAGAATTAACACTTGTACTGATAGACTCGGCTTTTCCTAAAACTTTACACAACGTCTTTACGCTTTTGTCGTTATCAAATAATCGATTCGATAACCTGCCGTTCTTTACTGAAATACCAGAAGGATTTGCGAATCGTTCTCCGCTGCTTTCGCCATTTTGAAGTTCCATGTACAAGTTCTCGACCGACGTCAAGTTTCCCGGTTTTCGAGGCTCACGAGATCTGTTAGATGTTACAGACAGGGTAACTGTGAGTGAATTATCTCTACCTTCTCTAACACGACGCTCCCCAAAATTAATACCTTCTTTCCAAGCGTCAACGCCACCGTCACATGCCAATGAATTCGTTGTAAAATCTTTTGCTACTGCCTCCAGGTCTTCCATGCTCTTTCTAGATCGAATTTTCTCACTTGATCTAATCTGTCTTGGGCTCGGTATTTTGTCTCCTTTACCAACGTCCTCTACTCGTATTTTATATCCTTCAGTAGTAGTCATATTAACGTTACCAAGAAGCATATGATCCAAGCGAAAAACGCTCTGTTCAAGGTCTGGAACAAGCGAATTCTCGTTGAAAACCTTGCACCAACCTTTTGTCGTCCGATCACAGCTTTCTAAAAACTCATCCTTTGTTGTTTTCTCGTGAACGTTTAAATCTGATCGAAGCGGCCTTCTGCTTCGACGAGTCATGCCACAGAACGCAGAAGGTCTCACTAATATCTTGTCACTACCTCCGTACTATCGCTGGTAATGTATACTCAATTTGAAGCCAGAAAAACATCGAGTTTTCATGATGAACAATCCCTCCTTACACATCAAACGAACTACGAACCGTCAGCCATGATGGACTTCACCACTCTAATGAAAATACTAGCCGCTGGTTGGCTCCGTGTGCGCAAAGCCTTTCAGAAATTAATCCTTGCTTTGGAGCACAGAATTTGAGAAAAAGAGATCTTTCTGAGTTAACATCCGCTATGAAAGCCGAACTATCAGGCGTGATATTAGCTTTAATATGTTGTAAAACAGCGTACAAGAAACTTATATGGAGCAGTATTCCCATTCAGAAACACACAACATTATTTCTTTACGGATACTACATTTTTCAAGGAAACTTGTGTTACGTTTCCAACAACAACAACAACTTCTTCAATACCACAACAGCAACATAATATGTTAATCCTTGTTTTGAAACTCAGAATTCGTAAAGGAGATCACACTCCAAGTTAATATACACTTTGAAACCAAACCAAAGATCATAATTCAAACCTCAGTTGTTGTAAGAGTACTTGCAATAAACACATCACTTCGACTTTTAACTTGAAAATCATAGAGTAGCGGATCACAGTACCGCGAATGGATTATAAGAGCGAATGCTTACAGCTTCTTGAACAACAACAACATAGAACCACAACAGCAACATGATGCTATGATAGAAAACAATGGAAAACGAGGCCGAAGATCCTCATTTCAGAGACGCCTAGAAAACAGAGAACGGAAATGATGGCTTTTCTTTTGGAAGTGTGACTAAAATACAGTCCATCAAACCCATTGATCATTATCCCTCCAGCGTCAAGGAAACTCGACGGAAAGAATGCGCTCGGAGAATTTAGTGGCTCAGAAAAGTCATCGTGCATTGATTTTGCTTTTTTTTCAACAAAGGATAAGAAAATACCTTTGGACCCAGTTTTAACTCTTTTCAATGAAACGTTCGTTAGTAAATAGAACTGAAATGCTGCACACTCGGAGAAGACAAAAGTGTGAATGTTTTGCTTCCTTAAGGGAATAGTCTTGAAACAGTGTTTGATATTCTACTGTTCTCTCCTGTACGATAGAACAGACTATACCTGAGTTATAGCAACACCAGTAGTAACACGTACCGCAAAAAATAGCGTTTAATAAACGGATCATCATTCGGGCCTTACATTGATGAAAATCTCTTTACTAAAGAAAGAGTTTTTAGTGTGAAACTTATCAATTCATCAGTTTTCAAGCTATTCGTCACATGCAAAGTGCATGCCTTCCAGTCAGATTTCCAAAATAAAGTACAAAAAAGAACAGTCTCTTCTTTGCCATATGTAGCGATACAAGTATTTCAGAAATTGTTAACATCTGTTACAGTTCAATGAGGAGCTATGTTACTTGCATATCAGGAATAAAGATGCATTGATAAGCTTGTTTATCTTAATATGAATATAATGGCACAGGTAATAATTTTAAACACAGCCATAAGTTAGAAACACAATAATCAACAAACAGCTCAAAGTATACAAGCGCTGACGTTTCGTTGTTTATGATGCAGAAAGCAAAGATCGCACGAAGTATCAAAACCATTTTTGTACTTAAAAGCATTTAAATAAAAAAATGCTTTTGTGACGTAGCTCGATTTTAAATGCATCAACATATTAAATCAACAGCCTATTTTACAAAGCCCTGCTTGGTTTCCTCCATACTCAGGATGTGCCTCTGCAAAGAATTGATTTGGTCGGAAAAGAAGAAAAGGGCTTACCAGCTGAATGAGAGAAGACGATTGGCAATGTCCAGAACGTTTTGCACTGAAGAGCTTTTATGACTAATAGTGGGAAACTGAACTTTGGTTATCCCTTCTATAAACCCAAGGGTCCTAGATATTGCACCAAAATACACTTCATCCCAAGTGCTCTTCCTATATAGGGCATATTCAAAGGTGTAAGAGAATAATCATGTAAATTTAATAAATATCACAACTACGACCTGCTAACAAGCATGCCTTTGACTCGGCCTTTGAATCGATCTAATTTTATGCACAAGTAAGCCAATACAAGCAAGGTTTGACATTTTGATTTCATAGGCTCCGTGCAGATCATTTTGGAATTTCAGGCGTTAACGGGATACCTCTCTCAGCTTCACCATCCTCCTACGTTCGCTCCATTCACGAATCCCTTTTTGCGAGTGCGACTTTACTTTTCTAGCATGCTCTTCTTCGGAGTTTAGTCTCTTGACCAAAGAGAAAGTTCTCCCAGCCAAGGTTAAGACTTGTCAATATCGTCATCGGATAAACTCACCTTTTTCTAATCTGTGATATCTCTTTTTGAGACACGTTTGTTTTCCTGTCATTGTTGTTATGTAACTCGTTTCAAATTTTCCTCATTTTGTTAGATTACTTTGTCCTAAAATGCTCCCCACGATTTCATGTATTTTTTACCAAGGCATCTTGATCAATTAACTATAAGTTTTCTAGTGTCTTCTTTTGCCTAATTCAAAGATGTTAGATTTACGCATATTTCACTCGTATCAAAAGTAGGGTGTACATTTAGTGCATAAGACCCCTTGTTGTATATTATTTAATAAAAGGTTGATTGCGAACTCCTGCAGGAGGGAACCGTACTAGAAACATTTTGATACCACAAAAGATGTTTAAAATCTATTAAAATAAGAAATTGTGGAAAACCGTGCATTCATGATAATTTTTTTTGGAAAAAGAAACTGTCCTCTACTTCGTAGAATACTACAAGTTCACAAGTCAGTAATTAGGATACCACTTAAACTTCACAAGTGAGTAGGAATGTTTTGAACAATGAAGACTTCAGTTTATCATGCCATGCTCTTATGAAGTAGTGAGACAACAAAGATAGCATGGATAACTATGACTTTCAAATCGCAAATGATGATGATAATACTCTGAACTATATAAAAGTCTTAGAGAAACAAGATTAAAATTTATCCAGAGCCACTAGAACGAAAATGCAACGAAAACGACATTAGCAGCATGAGCAATAAAAATATGTTTCAAAAAAATTGGTGATTAATTACTGACTTGCGAAGTCCAAGAAATATCACTTATATTTCCAAAGTTTAAGTGGTATCACATTCATTTACTTGTAAATTCAAAGCAGGAAAAGAACAGCAGCTTGCGCTCTAGCCTACGTGCGTTAAAACGTCTGAAGTGGTAATGGAAGAAGAACCTGAAATAATTCTTTTAAGGTCATACACTGATCTTAAATTGATCTAAATGAGAAGTATACAGTAAGGGTCATATAAAAAGAGGCGCTAATAAAAAGATCAAGTGCTGTCAATTAAGCCCAACGTAGGTGGAAATGTATGACACGGGGACCCATACGACATACCTCTTTCTATAGGGCAAGCTGTTACTATTCTGAGACCCAGAGACCGAAGGAATATAGGGGGATGCTCCCTGAACCCCTCTGTTGTATTTATTGAACGTTTTAGGAGGATCAATGCCCTCCTTGGCTTGACCTGGCCATTTTGCAAGCAGGGAATATCAGGTAAAAGCAGAATGGCCATGAAAAAAACTTAAGCAAAGGCTAGACAACGGTAGTTAGCGCATGTAACACTTTCCAGGAAAATGTAGCATTATGTAAACTATATCAATTGAAAATATTATCAAGTTGTCAAGCATCGCTTTAGGCAGAAATGACCCGAATAGATATCAGGTATCTTGAAAATGTAGGAAGGAAAGATTACAGGTCTTGAAGGGCATATTAGCTTTGGTTTAATCATTTTACTCTCTCTCTCTCTGTTTTTTCCTCTTAGTATTATGCCCAGAAAACAATCCATATTCCATGATTTTGTTAATCCATTATAACGCTGGTCTTCCGATTTCCTCAACTTTGATGATTTCCCTTATAAGAAGAGAAAAGTCACTTTCTTTCTTTCTTTCTCTCTTTCTTTCTTTCTTGCCAGGCAAAAAAAGAACAAGAATTTTACTCTTACCTCTTACTCTTGAGTCTCCTAACTCTATCTCAGGGGGTCGTTAGGAAAAAAATTTACAGCTGACTTGTTGGGCTTCATACCTGCTCGTGTAATTGTGGGAGGTGATGGCACGGACCCCAATAAACGCTTATTGGTTGCCCTAGTGAGTGCGTTGAAAGGCATGGCTCGAATAAAACCAGGGGCTATAAGTAAACCTTAGAATGTATTAGTGTAAAAGGGAAGGAACAGCTGTCACCAAACGTTTTCAACTCCTCATCTTTCACGTCACTTATTCCAGCTGATCCTTGTTCCTGCAACCTGAAGGGAAAGTAATATCTATTATACAGATGATCGCATTATCTTACATATTGAACTACCGCCGAGCGCGTAAGAAGGTAAACTAAAAGTCTTAAAAGCTACAGTTGAGATTACATATCAATATGGTAAATTTAGCAAACTCATACAGCAACACTAACTTAGTTAATGTCTAAGCCGACTAGGTATTTGCCAGGATTTAATTAAAAACTTAACATTTATTAACAATCACGAAAAGGTTCATATAAGAAAAGCAAGTTCTTACTTCTCCATCTTACTGCTTTAAAAGGTTACACTCGTCAAAATGCTGCTGCTGATGCTACTACTACTACTACTACTACTACTACTACTACTTCTACTACTACTACCTCTACTTCTACTACTACCACTACTACTACTACTACTACTACTACTACTTCTACTACTACTGCTACTACTACTACTACTACTACTACTACTACTGCTACTACTGCTACTACTACTGCTACTGCTACTACTATTACTACTACTACTGCTACTACTACTACTACTGCTACTGCTACTGCTACTACTATTACTACTACTACTACTACTACAACTACTACTACTACTACTATTACTACAACTACTACTACTACTACTACAACTACTACTACTACTACTACTACTACTACTACTACTACTGCTACTACTACTACTACTACTACTACTACTACTACTTCCACTACTACTACTACTATGACTGCTACCACTACTAATACTACTACTACTGTTGCTGCTGCTGCTGCCGCTACTACAACTTTGCTCTGAGGTGGCATATTGTCCATGGATACATCCATGTATAAAACAACAGTCGGACACAAATAAGGCAAGCAGTCTTTTCCGCAGTTTCATGTCATCATAAATTGATGCAAACAAATACAAATTCCTAACACTTTACAGATTCTTTACAAGTTTGCCTTCATCTAAGCTAGACGGGGGCTAGACTAGACATGTTGTGCTACCTATCTTTTCCAAGAGTATAAACTGCCTACGTCATTGTCGTTACCACTACTGATCTCTAAAAAAGACTGGATCGAGCTTCCCATTGTTTCCAACTACGAAAAAGTGTAGTCACGAGTACTGTTCCCCATTAGTTAAAATAACGCGGAAAAGTCCACCATGTTGCGTAACATTGTTTGTAAGCTTTGTGTGATGGGGACTGAAATGGCGCCCAACGACTGGCCTCACTTTCAGACGGAAGATGCTCGATCCAGTGTTTTTTAGAGATCAGTGGTTACAACACTTCGCATATTTCAAGAACCACAGGACGTAGCAATAAAATTTTGTAATAGAGTCGTTCTTCTGTTAGAATTTCTTTCTGTACAACGATCAATGCCGTAAACATAAGACGCATGCTATAGTTTAAAAAAATTGCTAAAGACTTTATACTCTTATGCCTAATTCCATTCATTTTCCATCGACATTTCTTTTAACTTTTTCACGATCATTAGTTTGGTTATCGTCAAACTCATTTTATAAGAAAATTCTCGTAATCCCTAGTACTAAAAGTTCCCAAAAAGAGTTTAAAAAAGTCGTGCCCTTAAATTCCGTAATATCATTTATATAAGATGTGCAATCTTTGATGAAAGTTGATTCGAAGTTACGAAACATCGAGGTTGAATTCAAAAGTGTATTTCTAAAACGAAGATGAATTTCTAAATATTTTTGTTTGTGTTTATATGTTCACAGCAATATCCAATCTAGAACAGGAAATTCATTTCCTCTTTCCGATCCTAACAGTGTATTCATTATACAGCAAATAATCATAACAGATTTACATGTAGTGTGCCTAGAGCTCGGACATAAGGAAGATAAGATAGATACAACAATTTAAATTAATCAAATTTGAGAGGAGATTCTTTCCATTACATGCAAGTCGACACATATTGGCATCCTTAATCTTTGTGTCCAATTTATTGCAGACTGAGGAATCTATAATTTTTACATATACTATTACTTCAATTGCTTATGAAGCAAATTTTAAAAATCTAAGATTAGTATGACAGAAGTCCGAACAAGTGAGATGCAGATAGATCAAATATTTTTAGAAATAAAGCTATGCCTCTTGTTTGCAATCCTGAAATAGCTCCTCGATTTCGACAAATTAGTTCTTGCCTACATAAGTTAATTTCTGATATGATGGATTCCCCCGTCGATACGATGTATGAGATCTCAACTGTTCGATCAGCTGAGCAACCTACTCTATGAATTAGAGTGAAAGTGGCTGAGTACACCACAATCACTTGTACCCTTCACGTGTTCTTCAAGCATGTTCAGCGTGACACAAATGTGTGACAAGGCTGGGCTGTCCAAACACAGGTACAATCTATCCGACGGGCTTCTTGAGTTTCCGTCTCCCCAATTTCCCTCACATGGACTGGGTCGGCCCCGTGACTATGGCAAAGAGAAGTTGTCAAAGCTTCCCAGCGCTGGAGTCGAACCCGGGTCGGTGGTTTTCAAAGCAAGCTTTTAGACCACACGCCAACACGCTCCATTCTCTTCTAATTCTATAGTATGCCTTCATCCCATAAGCTGTGGAAGGCATCTCAGATCCCGCTCTTGCATCTTGATCTTTTGACTCTGTCTTCTACATCTATATCATTCCTACTCTACCTACTAAATATAATATAATAGTTGTCCTCGACGTTCAGTTAGGCAAGGCAGAGCAACATAGTCTAGAATGATGCGTACAAGATGTTAAGTGCTATTTGGCTCATCTGCTCCATTTCTGGATAAAAGTCTTTCACTTGAGACACTGGACATCGTCAGGAGGAACCACGTCCGGTTTCAGAACCTACTCCTTTACTGTTTTATGACGTGGTGCCCCCCTCCCCACCCTGCGGAGGTGCCCTCGATTGAGTTTCAAATTCCAGATTATGCTGGATTATTCCAAACGTTGTAGATAAGTAGTTTCCCCCTCTGCAACTTTCTCTGCAAGTGTTCTATCTTCACCCTGTTTTACTAACAAATCCTACGTCTCAAAACGTATTATACGTTGAATTCAGTTCAGCAGTATCCTAAACTTAACGGAATTAAGGCGACTACACTCAAAAATATAAAGCTTTTGGAAGTATTGAATAACAGCTTCAGTGTATGGAAAGCATTCTCAGTTTAAAGATTACGAGATGCAAGAGGGAGGCCCCTTAACTCTGTCAAAGCTGATCCTTTCATGAGAATGCGACCAAAGAGGCGTAAAATTCTTCAGTGAAGTGAACTTCTATTGGCTTTATCGACCTAAGGATAAGTGAAAGGTAGACTACTGAGCCAAAGGAATTGTTTTTCTATGGCAGATTATGCCACACTTGAAATTGCAAAGATATAAATGACCTCGAATAATACGGATTATGTCTGTCATCACAGTATATGGATTGTCGCCTACCTGGTAATTTATTTATTTCAACTCTAAGTACAATAGATTCATTAAAAAAACTAACTGTTACCTGCTGTAAATAAATACTGCCACTAAACAGTCGGCTCATTAGCATGGTGAGGTTGTATATAGAAACCAACAGTGATCTTTGATTTAATCATCTTTGTAGCGATAACATAAAACCAAAGTTTATATTATTTCAAAAACCAGCTGTGAAAAGTAAGCTATTTTAAAGTCCACAGTTGATGGTCTTGAACAAAAGAGTAGAAACGGCAAGTTACCGATGGCGTTTAGGATAGTAGACCTAGTCGCTGTTTGATATGGCATGCCTTTGGGAGCTCTTATTTGAGCGTTATTTTCCCCTGGGGACTTAGCAATACAATTCTAGTTGCAAAGACATTAGTAGTAAAGGTTGACAGCACACTTCGAAAGGCGGCAGCATATAATGTTGTAGCCATAGGTGTTAATTTACAATTTATTTTGAACATACTGAGAAGCCTACGTTTTCAGATAAAAGGGAACGTCTTTGCTTTGCCAAGATGTCTTGCGTAAAATTGGGGTAATATAAATGCCATGACTTAAACATGTGGCTATTAAACAAAAGAAACCGAAACCCGATGCCTAGACCTAAAAATGCATCTCGTAATATGTGTATGTTTACTCTATATGATTTCCTGCGATTTAAAATATAAAATAGTTACTTAGTAAAGTTTAAAATCACAAACCAGTCCTTCGCCGACTTCTCTTCAATTTTCCCTAGGAAAGGTTTAAACGTGATTCCAGTAGTTGAATTTGCATGGTTAGTTCTCATTACAAACTCTGACCTATGAATCTCCTAAAGGAGAAATATAAATCTGGCAGCTGCTTGATGGCGTAATGGTAAAAAGCAAAACATGCTCCATATAAACGTCGGAATTTACCTGAGAAGATGCACTTTTCCTTTTCTTCATACGATTAGCTCTGATTTTTCATAGCATATATGCAACAGATAAGTTTTGGACTCAGATTTGCTTTGCATCTTTGTAAAATATTGACAAAATCTGATGGTCGGACATAAATTACTACACTGAGGGAATTAGGAGTGGTGTACACTACTGATATTCGGTGCCCGATATTTCCCAGATCTATTACCAGCATAAATTCAAATTAGTACTGGTACTAGTATTAGTTCAGACCTAGTTCTTTACTGTGTTATAGAAGTGGAAGACGTCTCACAGTTCGGTGGTGCTATGAATTAACGTTTCAAGTAGCCATTTAGTGGCATTTTCTAACCCTTCATGACTCTGGTTGCCTCAACTTTCCTTCTACACCAAATATGTCTGTTTGAGCTACATCTTTTGACATTCCCTTCTTAACTACCTCTTACAATTAATATCTCACTCTACTCTACTTGCAAATTGCGAAACATAATTTAAGTCGTGACAGGTTGCCAAGCTCCTCATCTTAACTATAAAATTATAGTATTCCACTCTGTAAACTTGTCCTTCGCATTCCTCTTGCAACTCTTTGTACCTTAACTCTTTCGGTTGTTCTGCAAAGAGGAACTTTCTTCCCAAGGAAGAGTACAGTTTAAACAAAAAAGCTTCTCTTCCCACTTCAATCTAAATCACGGTCCTCTTAGCTGCAACTATCAAACAGAAAACTATCATATTGCCGACATCAGCAGCTAATTGCTCTTCTCTCTCTAACCTTCTGCCTTTCTTTCATATATGCTGGTAACAACTTAAATCCGTATTCTTCCAGCGTCGCAGAAAGTCAACTTAGTTATTTGCTTGAGACTATTTAGTTGTTTAATAACCAAATTAAACGATCGCTAGATATTGCTTACCGATTTACATAGCCACAGATCAACTGTTAAATGTTACAAAAATGATAATATGAAGTCCTTAGAATGAAATATATAACAATAAGATACAACTTTATTTAGTTCTAAGTAACATTAATTGTAGGTAAAGCAAAGTGACAACCAAGGAACACATTTGACTTCTTCAAATTTTAGCGTAAGTCTTACTAAAGACTGTAGCACGTTCACATACCTCAACCTGACTCATGGATCTTCTTAAGTCATTGTAAATGCCTCACAGGCCATCTACAAGATACTCAAATTTTCTCTGTGTAGTTATGGATTAATTATTCTCTATTTCGTCATTTATGTTACTAGAGTTATCTGCAGTCATTGAAGCTAACACAAATAGCATGAGCGAAATAGGATGTTGCATTAGTTTCAAAGCGTCCTATATTCACATTGCGCCCTTGGAATTTTGGACCTGTTCCTCAACTCCCTTTTAATTTCATCTGCATTGTTGCTTCTTATGGTGACTTCCCTGTAAAAAATTTTGTACGATTGTCATTCTTTTGCCACAATTTTTCCTTACTGACATTAGATCAGCGGCGTAGGGTATCACTTTGGACCAGGCGTGCTACAAAATAGTTTTGCTACAATTCCTTTATCATGCCAGGTACATCTGTAGAAGCACTATTTTGTCTTTTAATCGCTATCCCCACTACAAATATGTCCTTATATCTTTCTCAACATACCAAGAAATTACATCATCATAAAAGAATGCTCCACCATTCAGCAATGGAATAGTGCCCCCTCTGGGTCGAGTCAGTCAATTCCTGTTTTCAACCGATGCGTGCTCTTTGTCGATAGCACGCCTTGGAACCTCTTTTGACTACAGATATTTGTACCTAAGTCATACTGCTTCCCTATGATGCTATTGTTTTCATGGACGTTGAGCGTCGTAGCACACCTTGCCTCAACAGAAGCTGTACAGATACTTCAGCACAAAAGAGCAACTTGGCGTGTTATTTCTATACAGACCTGTGACAGAACAGTGAGATGGGGATATTTAGTGGCCTTTGGGTTTAAAAAGAATTTACCAATAAGGAGAAAAGCAACTGGATTAAGATATTACTACACTTAGATTTGATGTAATGAAGAGACTTGCAAATATTTAAAGAACGTACAAATATTTTTTGTTCTATATTTATGAG
>JAAAKL020013922.1:0-12210 GCA_010016065.2 Carybdea cf. marsupialis auct. non (Linnaeus, 1758) | reverse complement strand
TATCCTTTAAAACGGCTCATCGTCTGCATCTTAAGGAGGAGAATGGAAACCCACATGACACCAACTACTGACTATGACCCACAAAGTTAATAACGGATGGCTACAGAAAAAAGGCTATGAAAAGGGGTGAGCATGTTTGGCTATTAAAACTGTTTTTAGACACCTCCTTCTGCCCTTCTCGGTACCTGGCGGTAGTTATCAAAATGCTTTAGCAGGATCGCTGTCGAAACTGATATCTCCTAAAAGACAGGTTGGCAAATATATAAACTTTATATCAAAATAAAGCGCAGAAGATAAGCTATTAAATCTCTAAAAGGAGCGTCAAATTTGGCAAAGGCGCGTCAAATTTTGCAAAGGCTCGTCAGATTTGGCAAAGGCGCGTCAAATTAGCAAAGGCGCGTCAAATTTTTGAAGGCGCGTCATTTAGCACACCCGCTTATCTAGGGGGTCCATGTCCATCACCTCACCCAGTTAAACTTACTCTGTTTTCTTGGTTTTCGCTGTTTAGTTAAGCGAAAATATCTCAAAAAACCGGGCAATCTCTCAGCCACAGCTCCACCAGATACCCCTGATATTTGTCAGTTGGTTACACTGCACTGTTGCAGACGTTAAAAAAGTCCAGTATCTACATATTCCTCCCCGATGTGGAAGTCATTTCGTCACTTTTGACAGTGTAGTAGGGGAATAATGCAAATGTACTGAAATCTCTTGCGTTAGGCAGTTGATTGTCATCAACTGACTGCTATTATATTACTACCAGCGTTCATTGATACAAACTCTTACAGGTGAATATTTGCTGATACTTCACAAATTCATTTTCATACTTAATGCTATCTTACAATATCTTTCTCGCATGATTATATTTTTCTTATTTCTCAGGTTAGGGAATAGGAGTAACATAATATTCGAGTCATTAAATTGTTTTTTATGGCCAAATCTCGTAATTACAACATTCTGCTGCATTGTACTTTAGAATGCTTTCGCTCTATTTGTGAAATAAATTATCATTGTCCCCTGTTTAGCTTTCTTCGGCTCGTGTAGCAAAAAAGACCTGCAAAGCTATTTACATATTGTCATCATAACGTCGATTTTAGTCCTAGTGACAAAGTTTCCAGTAAAGTGCTATTTCATCAATTCAATGAGAGCTTTTTTGAGCCATGCAATTTGAAGAGTTAGTAAGTAGCATGACAATCAGTGCTCGAGTGTTTTCTTCGATAACGTAAAATACGCGTCCTACAATGCATTTGAACTAAAAAACTGCAAAATCCATCTACGTGTTTGCCACAAGATAAGGGTCTTCCACACCACAAAGCAATGACGCACAAGCAGCTGTAGAGAGAAAAGGAAAGGTAAACCTGCCACGATTTTCTTCACCACATTTATTATCTGCTATCAATGAGCCTACTCAGGACTTGCATATCCTTTGAACGCATATGGAGCCATTCCCAAAGGTACAGGTGAAACAAAAAAAAATACACAAATCCACGCTTTTCGCTTTGAGCGAACTAAGAAATCCTAGTTGAAAGGAAAACATCCGCTTGCAAGTGGGTTATTTAGCTATCACTCATTTAGCACTTCGTGACATGTACTTCGCTACGGCAACGGCAGTGCCCAAGGGCGGATTGCCGACGGTATCATTACCTCACTGATTTATGTCTGGGGCGAGGAGTTGATTCGTAATAATTCTGACAGCAAAAAGTTAAAGAGAGTATGCGTTAAGATCTCCACTTCGGGTATGTGTACGTATTGGCACTCCCTGGAACATGGCAAGTTGCGTCAGGCTATGCTCTCTATGTAAATCATAATCAACGAAATTAATTGGGGTAAAAATAAAAATACAGATGTACACAATTGACTATTAATGTTTCAAGGAGATTTCTTCACAGAATAATTGAAAAGTTATGAAACTTGCAATGCAGGTAAGAAAAAAAAAGCATGAAAACAAGCGCGTGTAGCTGGTGATGTCGAAACAAAAACAGGAAATAAAAGTGTTATTCGCCCATCAAGGGTCATCTATTTACAACATGTATCACGGTTAATGGGTATACAGTAGCAACCTTTACAAGAGATGTCCTTTCGCTGATTGGAATCATTCTAACCAGGTTCATCTCATGGAACTTTCCCGACTTATCATTACTACCCGGATATAGTCGTCTCGTGGTGTTTGATAACATAGAATTTGGTTTGCATTGAATTGCCCCAAAACAAGGCAAAGAAAAGCACGAGGATGGCAAATCCAACAAGAAAGGCGCTATAATTCTATACGTTATCACGTGATGGTTCCTTCACGTCACAAGTAATAGCTCCAATCGTTCCACTGCGCTGCGATACCAGCTAAATCCTAGCCCACATTAGCGCACTCTGTATAACACCTTCCGTTGGAATCGATGCTCAAGTTCTCCTCTTCTGAGCATCGTGTGAATAACCGTGGTAACTGATCGCTCCTTGTATTTCTAGACAACAAAAATGAATTATCATTAAAGACAATTGAAGAAAAAGGCTGAATTGCGAAATTTGAATTCCTATGCTTGGTTACGTTTCGCTTCCATTCGAAAACCAGAACAAAAAGGTCGAAGAAAAGTGTTTTATCGCTGTAACCCGGCATGTAGCTTATGTCAATAAGAAAGCTTTCTTCATCCACACATCTATCCACATCAAAGCAAGAAAACCGTTGCTTTGTAGACAAAAAGAATTTGCTTTTTCATTGGGAGGAGTCACAGACGAATAAAGCTCTTCAGTACTAAAATATTTTCGCTGTTTTGTGCAGTTTTACAGTTTTGTCCCACCAACAAACTTCTTGAGTTTTATTATTCTGTACCATCAACAAACTGTTAAAATTCCTATGAATAGCAAACTAAAATCGTGATTTTTCTATACTATTCAATAGGTCACCTTGCAATAACATTTTTGAAAGGGGAGATTTAGGTTTCCAGAAAAAAGGAGACCGGCAAGTAACAATATGAAGAAGCTTGTAATTTACTCTTCCATCCTTCTAATACCAACAGTACTATAGAGATGTAAAGGCAGTGACATACCTGGCGTACAAAGTCTTGAATGACTCGGTGCTCTGATACCTATTGAAGGAAGATAGTCAAATTATATAGTTACTTTCTTTATACAGAAACGCAATGGCGAGTGTAACGTCGTATTGTGAACGTAGGGGGATAGCATCAACTCTCACCGTCTTACTTTTGTCGCTTTGTAGGTAGCTGATGTAATGAAACTTTACTACGTAAGTCGATACATAAATCGATTTTCACTCTTAAAGTTTGCAAGGATATGTTCATAAATACAAGTATACGGGCTAACGAGGGCGTGAAAGGGTTGTTGCGAAAAGGGAGGTGCATCGTCCCAAAGGCGAAGTTCATCGTTCAATTAAGTTGTCTTTCGGTCAGCAAAAATGTTACTGATCACTTCCTTTGGTCGCTATACCAACAAAATAACAAACTCTAATCGCCAAGTGTTGCAAATATTATAAGAACTTTAGTCTCAGAAGTGAATATGGCCGATAATTTGTTTTACTTTCGACCCCTATCATACCTGGTACGGGCAGGATTTTCTCACCCAAGTAAATTCAGCTCACGTTGCACCCACCTGAGATCCAATTGCAAATCGTTTCTTAATTTGCTGCTCCACCTTTCTCATTTCCTCGATGTCACCCTCTGGTGTTAGTCCCTCTACACCTGATAATGTCCCTGACATCGATGCATCCAATGTTGATACCTGGAACAATCGAAGAGCTTCTTCCACATGTGCAACAGTCACGAACGCTTGAAGCTGCATCTTTGCCAGAGATTCTGAGATCCTTACGATTGCCTCTAATTGCCTAAAACAGAAATGGAAATGTCGCTACTCAAAACTTATTCAAAGCAACAATTCATCGCATAAAGCAGACATGCTGGTATGAAATTTTGATTTCGATAAAATGCCACTCTAGCTTTAAGCCATGTGTTGAACGTCTAATATACGGAAGCTCGTACTTGTACTTCTGAAATGTTTTCTCTATAACAAATGACAGAGTTAATGCCTTCTATCATTAGTCGAGCATTGGGTATTAATCGTCAAAATGCTCAGATTCCTCGTGCCTAGTGAACATTCTGAAACGTACAATGAAAGATCGATCCAATTCTGCGGTGGGGCACATATTCTCTCTTCGGGTTACAACAAAATAAGTAAAACGTGGATATAAACATATACGACGGATTGGTGTATTGCATCCCCTCCACTAATGAACGGCAAGAAAGGAACAGAGAAGCCATCATCCAATCCATGGACGTGTGCATGAGCCTGTTTAGCATAATAGCACTGGGTTGAATGTGCGACTTAGATATCAAAGGTTCCATCGGTACTACTAGTTACGGACCGAAGTTACCGTCCGTATTCTGTTTGGCTAGCCTTGAACTGTGTTTAGTAATTGAGAGATGATTCAAAGCAAACTGAGCTTAGAAATACTTTTTTGTTGCTGTAGATAATGGACAAAGTAAACAGGGCCATAACATCGTTTATCTTTAACTGTTAAACTATACCTACATTGGACACACACATAACAAATTTTACGCCTTGCTAGTGACTCCCTGAATAGATGCCCTGCGCTGAAGCATCGGAGGAGAGGGGTATAGATTAGTTGAAATATTTGTGCCCATACTTGAACAGGAAGGGCATTTTTGTGAGTTTACAGTATTAAAGCGTACAAACCAAGCGGCAGTACCTGACAGTTATTGGAATACTGTTCCTCTTGACTCCATGTTCTCGAGTTCCATTTCTCATCTGGATGTAACTGTTTTGAAGTCGTGTGGCTGCAGTTTCCGACAATCTCGGTCCACATTTCCTGGAACAAGTGAGAAGAATGAAATGTAAACAATTCTCGGATCGTTCCAAGATTCTAACAGTGCAAAACTTTCTACTGGACAACGTATTATAAGTTACAACTATGTTAATTTAAGTATTACAATTATATTATTATTATTATTATTATAATATTATTATTATTACATATTACTATTATTACAAACACTGCGTCATCAAACACCGTCCGTTTTATTAAGTAATTAGTAATTAGAATACAATTTCACGGACAACTTGATGGGCAGCATTAATAAAATAGTGCTACATACGTTTATATCTTGCGCGATGATATGAACCGTGACAATCACCATTATTTTATTCTAAATAAAAGTTGATATAACATGAGCTATTTAAGTCTATATAAGAGATTAGACTATAAACATCTAACAGATAAGAGAAGCAGACAAATAAAAAATGGTACAGTACTTGTGATGACGATGCTTATTACTGTCCAAATAGCATGCGAACGATCAAATGTAGAGCTAGAAAAAAAGATCGACTCTGAAAGCTTCCGTAAAAGCTGCATGGCTGACCACCCCCCTTGCACTCTAATACTATTTCCAAGAAATAATCAGTCTGTCACGACTAGTCATTGCGAGTAAAGACAAGGGTAATCCGCCTGGCCTACTGCCGTCTCTACGCTTTGCTTTCAAGACCTATCAACGTTAATCTATTCAGTGCCTGTCCTTTGATGAAAACTTCTTCTTCACACCTTAAAAAAGAAGCATCTTTACAGTACTGCTACTGATTTGACCAATGACGAATAAGAGATATGCCACTCACTGCAGGGGTAGCTTATACTACACGTGGAAGCATATCATCGCATTCAGATAGGGGTTAATCCATACCATTGAACCTAGTGCTAAATATAAAATATTGAATGTTATTACTCATTACAAATTTTTTTTAAACTCTTCACATATTTTGTGTACTTTGCCAGAATATCCTCACTTTCTGCTTCAGTAAGACCTGATTCGTGATTTTAAATGTGACTAAATTAGACGGCTAGCCGTCTATGGTGGGACGAGGATATCATACAGATTTAACTAAACTAGGGCATAAGCGGAAAGAACTGTCTGTTACACTTCTCCAGCGAAGTTTTACAGTAGCTCATTGAAATTCCCGATATTTGCGAAATGTTACGGTTAAGACAAATGCAGCACAAATAACAGATGCCTGATAAAATAGAACACTCACGGGCCTGCCTTACATTGCGAAAACTGTCGCCTAATCACAGCAAAAAGGCGGACCCTATGCACACGATAACCTGATAATAATTTGAGGTCACAGGATACAATAATCCGATTCAAGGTAATACACAGCACATGACACGAAATAATACACAACATGCCATGTGCGAGTAATTGATTGGTTTCGCACAAGGAGTAATCAAGTTGGAACCTTTTTGGTAAACGCAAAAATTGACTCAAGTAAAGCAACTACATATCTTTAACATAAATAATCATCAACCAACCTGCGGCAATATGCGATCACTTTTCTCAAGAACTCCAGCTCAAGTTCTCCCTCCTGTGCTTTCTGTACTTGTGCAGCGTTTAAATGAACTTGCATCACATGTTTGGCAAGTGTCTAC
Organism: Carybdea cf. marsupialis auct. non (Linnaeus, 1758); assembly: GCA_010016065.2. Classification (NCBI taxonomy): domain Eukaryota; kingdom Metazoa; phylum Cnidaria; class Cubozoa; order Carybdeida; family Carybdeidae; genus Carybdea; species Carybdea cf. marsupialis auct. non (Linnaeus, 1758). The sequence continues at coordinate 5,774 of JAAAKL020013922.1, read as the reverse complement.
AACAAAAAGGAAGCAAAGGCTACACAGCGTTGAAGGTTGATCTTAATAACATAAATACAGCAATTTCTCACTTCTCACCCTCTGATATTTATAATAATCCTTTCTCATTACTACCTGCTCTATTCCAAAGTCATTTTTAACAACACCCACGATCACAAAAGGAGCCTGGCAATTTTAAAATGTATGTGAATATTGGTCACTTCCCATACCAATGTTCTCCGAGCATATCTTGCTTGTTCCTTCTCTTTCATAGAGACCTGATACCAGTCCACCCCCAAACCACCCCCTACCATCTCTGGCGAGGTCTTCCTGCCGTTCGCTGACCCTCACGTTGCGTGCAAATCTCGTTTGATTCTACACTGAACTAATTGTATCATGACCAAAATCTGCAATGAATTTGTGGTATTCAACTGCCAAATTGGGGTTTTGTGGAACCATGAACATTGTCAGTTATTTACAGGATGTTAAAGCCATGGGGTAAGATTTGAGAAACGATATGGTGACATCCCTTGTCTCAATGATCATGAAAGCAACCGTTTCCTTTTATACCAGCATATGAAAATGAGAGCAGCACGCAACTAGCACTATTGATAGTCAAAGTAACGCTGCTAATCTACAAAAATATGGATGACATTAGAGAGATTTGATTTGTTGACATGAGTATTATACTGATATACATAATGGAACACAGAATGGAACGAATGCTATCTGTGCGCAGAGTTCAGAAAATGGCAACGTTTTTGTATGGCTATCAGACTAAGGAATGTCAAGCCTGCAGATGGTACATAATAAAAAGCACACGAGAGATTAAATGACCAAACAGCACTTACAATGCAAAGATACCATACGGGAAACAGACTTGACCACACACACAAAATAAAAAAAAATAGGACAATCGTAGTTATATCAACAGTTCGATCATGTATAAGAATAAAAATACAACGTTTCCTCAGTATCAGGAATGCTACTATAAAAAAGCGATTACTTCGTTCTCATGAGAGAGAAAATAAGGAGTCTTGGTGACGCTTATTGACTTGGGTAAGGAAGCTCAACAGTGTTTTCAAATGTTTCTGAGAAATTTCTTAAAATGCACAACTTTCCATCTGTTCTTTGTAAGCATAAAGGTGTAGTCTAAGACTTGAACTGACCCAGGTCTCCGAAATGGAAATAAATGCAAAGCTGTTCATCCGCAAAGCGAAACAACAAATCTTAAAGAACAGTAGTTCAAATTCACGCAGACAAGTTCCAAGAGATGGCCATAAGTACGAAATAATGGCTAACATACAACTTAGAAATTTTAGGGACGTGCTTTGCTACTAGCGTAGCGTGAGATACCATCAGGTCTGTTGCCGGGCATTATTCAATTTAACTCAATTAAGGCTGTCTTCCCTTCGTACTATGATGGCAAGTCTGCGTATATAAAGACCTCACATAGCCTGTATATAAGCATATGAAGAGTTCACTTAAGCAGATAAAATAATTTTCGCTACAAGTTGCCTTTCCTCAGCATTTTCAGCCTGTGCTGAACTGCCAAATTTCTAATTAAGACAAGACCCCTACCTCAAAAAATGTTTAAAGGATGTCATATCATGATACCGTGACCTAATAATAATTTACCAATATTGTTCTAATGTGCCTGGAGGCAGTCTTGCGTTATTTTCCTAGTGAATCTGCAGTAATGTTTACATAGATCAGAAATTTCTTCTTGGAAGTTTCTCAATCAGAGACATCATTTCAGCAGTGGGGGCGATAATGCAACTATCATAAATCAACACTATAGCTGCCAAGAAGGTAAAGTGATAAATCAAGGGTAGTTGGGGCATATAGAGAAAGATCCTTTAATTGCACTGACCGTTGGTGGCATTCATACCACTGGACGAGCTTAACCGCCTATTACGACCGTCTCTGCAATCATGTATTGTCTGATGAAGGAGGCATTGTGAGTAAAGGTAAACGTATAAACGCCAGGAACTGGTCACGGCACCAAATTGATAAAGATGGAACTCAAAGAATACTGCTCTGATCAGTCAAGATAATCTAACTAACTCTTTCTTGCATCGCAACTACAATGTGAAGTAATAACAGGAAGTGCGTCATAGCAATCACACTGTTCTTTAATGGATGGGTTTTACTGTCCAGGTTGTAACCCGATTGGAACATTTGCTACACTAGATTCTGGCCAAAATATCCTCTTACTACCCTTCTCATAACGTGATTTCTTTATTGTTAACTACATATTAACTCATTTGCTGACACAATTTGGTCCGGTAACTGACGCTAACACTTGAACGCACATGAAGTTAGTAAAAAGAGAGTTAATATTCAGAGTGGAATCGACATCAGCAATGCAACATGACGCTTAACGTTGGAGTTGTAGTTCTAATGCGATGTTTCACAGAGAAATAGAGTCAATGGGGTGCATATTGCAGTCATACCATCCTGAATACCATACTTTAAAGGCGTGCTGACTAGGCACTACCATGCAGGCGGATATTACCAAAATATCGTAAGTTATTTGTACTACAAAGTAATGACAAGTTTGAAATAATTAACAAGTAACCTACAATATCTTTTCTCTGGTCGTGCTCATCCTTGACGATGAAAATTGTATCAAATCTGGATAGGATGGTTGGGAGGAAGTCAATATTCTACAAAGAAAGAAAATTACGCTAGCGTTAGTTGGGGGCACGAACGTTGGGAAGCTCCCTTGTTATCTGTGGACAAGATACTACAGATGACCTAAACATAGCATAATTTTAGACTTAACAAATTAAAGAGACAAGTGAACAGGCAGCTCATTTTGAACAAGAGGCTTTTCGCAGATTCTCGCCTTTTGATCTACATCAGTACAAAAGTACAATGGGACTATTTATACATAAAGAGATGATCGAAATTAACAATATGCGGACGTACAAGAGAACACAACATGAAGTTAGGCGCGCTAAAACATTGACAATTCAAACACAAACTCTTTTGCCTACGTAAGCCAGGCTGAAAACGTCAAACATAAATTTTAAAACATAAATAGACTCTAACACAGCAAGATGAAACTTAGAACGTCCCCTACTTAGAATTCTAAAATGTCCATTATCATATCTTAACTGACGATAATCGGCGAAAAGCTTCTTGACAAAATGAGTTGCCTTTTCAATTGTTTCTTTAATTTCTGTAGTACCACGAATATGTATGAATAAGACCACATCAATTACAATGACTAAGTGAACACTTACAGTCTGCGAACACAGAAATCACCTTCAACCTACGATCATCTTCTAAATTACATGTAACCGGGACTACGAACGACACGTGACGTCAGTGGCTAGTCATGATACGTTAACGTTCTTTTTTAGGTTCATGAGAATTCGTCTGGGGCTCATCATCGCTCTTTTTATCTTTACACCCCCTCCATGATCGAGAATTACTGCCAATTTTTTTTAAAAAATCCGATGCAGAACAGGGCAACTTCGTCATTCACAATCAAGCCTCCTTCATCAACTAATTCAAATGAACTGATTAACAAAAAGCAAAATATATACTTAACGGTTGTTTCTTAAGCCTACCAATACCTCCAAGGCTAGGGCAATTCTCAAGCACCATAGATTTTGTGCTTTGTAATAGTAGGTTTGTAGATTGATGACAGCTCGCTTCGAGGTACAGAAATAAAGTAAATTACGTAGCATTCGGTAGAGAAGGCACGATTGAGGTTGAAGGATGTCGGGATTTTCCTTATCATCATGCTTTCTTAAGTCATGGTGACTTCAGGTGTTGGAATTTATTTGTAAAGATGAAATCGTGATTAGAAACGCTGCATCCTTATGATTCAGGAAGGATCGAGCACGGATTCAATTTGTATTTACGTAAAACCTCGTTCTCAGTAAGAGAGAAGGAAATTAATAATCTGGGAGTGTACGTTTTATGATGATTCAATGTTTGTGTAGGCTTTTATCAGCTCCGTGTATACATTGATTGGTTAGTTATTTTAGTTTCGCATATTTGTACTTGTATATACATAGTCGTTTTAAAGTAAAATAGATTAGATTTGATTGTAGATGGAAGAGATGGATGGATCGACATAGACGGACTTTTTGTCTCTCGTTTAAATGATTGATTTATTCGTTCGTTGAATCAGCGCAGAATCGCGATTTAGTCGCAACAAAGAACTAATGTTTTTAGTGCGGCGATTCAAATTAACCAGAAACAACAGAAATCTACTTAGGCAGTTGGTGAGCCTTACTTAAAAAGAAATGGCACCACACTAGCACAATCCCAATATTCCATCTCACTATATGATGGCTACAGTTTAGGCTTTGAAGGATGTGGGCCCTTGTTCAAATAAAATTTGTAAGGACCTATGACGTCACGCAATACTTTTTGTTTAAAATTCTCACGACGATCCTTCGCACAGACTGACAAGCCAGGTGGTAGTCCTTCCATGGTAAATCCCATGGCTTTAAGAAGCTGGCCTCCAAAAATAGCGTAGAATGTCGATCTAAACTGGCGAAGGGCTGGGAGCTAATTTGGCGAATAGTATAATATCATCGTAAGTCCGCTCCAAATCTCGGCGGTAACATCTTTTTTACTTCAATATCATCTTCTCAAATCATCCCTTCTCGATAACATTTCAACTATTATGGCTTATAATTAATCGGCAGCCTGTCCAAAGGGATTGAGAAACTCGGCCTCATGAGCCCTTCATCCCCACCGTCTGTAACTAAGGACTTACATTTGTCATTTTTGTGTCCGTGAGGATGAGCTCAAATCCCTGTGGTAGTTGGTGAAGAACCTCTCTCTCTGGAGTTTGTGAAGCAGCTATATCAGATGAACCACCACACCTTTTTGTAATTTCCTTTCTGTTCTACTTCTGTACATCACCCTTGGTAGGAAATAGTTGCCCGACGTCGTCATAGCAACATTGCAAGGTGTAATCACATCATCATTTCCTCGCTGGATTGACTCCCGTGAAATGAAAAGTGATCGGTAATCTTCCCGCCTTTCCGCAAAAAAAATGATGTTATCAATTGCAGACACAATACTCTTCGTGCAATGAGTGCAAATCGTCGATAACATGAAAACCAAATAAGTGTTTTCAGTGCTACCCTTACCTCTTCCGCCTTAGTTTCATCCCAACGGCCAAACACCGAGTTAGCAGCTGCTAGAACTGAACATCTGGAATTAAGAGTTGTTGTGATTCCAGCCTATTTTAAAGAGAACCGCATATGATGAGTAGAAAAGCCTTACTGTAATATAGACGCCTAGGGTACTGGTATCCAAACTCTCCCTAAGCCTCTAGTGACATAGTTTGTACCTCTCTTTCTACCCCCATCCCGAGTAAGATAGTAATGATAATTCCAAATAAAATGAAAGCAACCAAAATATCGCTGGATGTCTAAACGTGCAATTGGTTTGCATTTTTGTGTCCAGTAATTTACACACGTAGGGAGGCCTTTTAAGCTAGATGCAATAATTTGCGGCACTGAAAATTCTTCAGTTCACTCAATAATCCGAGTCATGAATATTTATGGCTGTAAGAAACCCAGAATGACCAACTATATCAAAGCCAGTAAAAGGATGATGGTTCGTGCTGCAGTGATTGTAGACCACCCCTCACTACATGTGAGCTTATAACCAGAGCCCTATCCTTAGACTAAACTGTGTGTTGTAACAAATGTACGGATTCATCCGACAATGCAAACGCATTATTATGGCGCATAGTGCGGTAAATCTAACAGGTTATGGGCCCAGAGCCCGCCTCTACTTTAACGGAGAGGCAGAAT
>JAAAKL020013921.1:1952-12211 GCA_010016065.2 Carybdea cf. marsupialis auct. non (Linnaeus, 1758) | reverse complement strand
TCATCATCATCATTATCATCATCATCATCATTATCATCATCATCATCATCATTATCATCATCATCATCATCATCATCATCATCATCATCACCATCACCATCACCATCACCATCATCATCATCATCATCGTCATCACCATCACCATCATCATCATCATCATTGTTATCTTCATCATCATCATTATCGTCATCACCTTCACCATCATCATTGTCGTCGTTGTTTTTGTTATACTCGATTTTAACTACTTGTCTTCTTTGGTCAAACATCGTCACTCATTTTTTTTCCTTCGGTAATATGAGCCCCAACATCATTTATCTTTCCACATTTGAGCTATTGTTTTGATGTCCTTTTCCTAATCGTAGCAATTTATGGTTGCAACCTGTTGCTTTCCCCATGCTCATTATCTTCTATATCTATTTTCTTGTCGAAACACTTTTCTTGCAGAGGAATGCTAGTTAGTTGGAATGGAAATCTCTCCCCCATTAAGAGAAGTCTCCCCAAAGGATCTCCTTCTTTATTGCAAAGCCAATTCCTGTCAAAACCCTACTTACGAATGAATGCGACATTCGGCGATAAAGAACCGATTAGGAATAGTGTGTTATACAAGGTTAACTTGCACTTCTTTAATGAGATACCCAGGCACTTCGGTTGCCGGAGGTTTAAAAGGGCATACCAAATACAACAGGGTTGATCACTTTTCCATGTGATGTTCCGTTTTCATTGACATTTTTTCTGCTGTTAAATTTTTACACTGCTGATTGATTTCCAGTAGCTCATGATATTAAAACTTTTGATTCTAAGGTCAAGTTGACGCCTTCACACTGTTTTGTAGGCTTTTCTTGGCCCATCTGTTCGCCTCACTAATTGTAACTTGACGTCATGAAAGTAGCAGATCTGTTATGGTATGAGGCTAATTAAAACAAACGGGAAGCGACACGGTTTAAAAATATTCTCGTACATTTTAACATTGAAACTGACTCTAGGAAACAGATATTGATGGTTTAGACCAACAACTAGTAAATAAAGTTTCGCACTTCAATAAATGTCAACAAGATCAATATGCAATGCATAAGAAGCTTATGTTTCTTTTTGGACGGATGCCAGCCTACTGCTAGGCTAAGCAGTGTTCGGGATTTCCCTAAAGCGTTTGAAATCGGAGCCTTACGTCTATATTAAATCATGGGTATTTATCGAATGCTTGGCTATCAAATTTAGGTCTTGTTGATGCTTGCTTTTTCAGATAGGGTACAGAGGTGTTGTTGTGTATACATATGCAATTACATTTTATCGAGTATCAATACTTGCTTTGAAATATTAAGTGGATGGTGCAACATTTCTGAGGAGTTATGGTAGTCTGATGGCAAAAGTAAGGAATATACACCGTATAAACCTGGAGGCTGTCTTGTTTCATTGTTTCCCACAGGCGTTGTTGAGTGCCTTAGAGAACTTTTCTCTACTTTCGTACTGTCATTTCAAAGTTGAAGTTTGTTAATAGCACTGTAAAGCAATGTAGCAGGCACAATAGGTAATGTTCATTACGAAACTGGGCATCGCCAGCTTTTTGATAGTGGTGGTTTACTGAATGAAGTAGAGTTTCCCTTTCCTGATAAGCTGTGATGAGGAACGTTGCAGCATTCAAATAATACTGCCGTAGCGTACGTTAGTGTCCTAATTAAGGAAGTACGAAGCATTGCCGAGAGATGGGACGTTATATTTTCTGGTCGCTGTTTAACTTTGACTTTAATGGCTTTATTCTTATTTTATCTGTGCTCTACTGCTCTTTTATATCTTCAGGGTGTATTGCAAGGAATCTTTTCTGGCATAAGTTAATTTCATATTCATTGATCAATCTCTTCATTGTGTTGATGTTGTTAAACTTGTTTATGTTTTGTGTTTATACTGTGCAATCTGGTTACAGTACTGCTTCGTCTTACGTAGCTTCTTCTGCCTAGAGCATTTTGTTTGGAGTGTTTGTGAATTTTCTATGTTGTTTGGATATTGGGTTCTTTAGGGAGAAAATTTAAAGAGGATAATGTCGAAGTGTCATAGAAAATGTGGATTTTGAGAAATACGTTTTAAATATGTGTTACACTTAACATCAGCGTCGGCTAATTGAGTCCATAAGTATCAGTGCCGTAACCACTGGGGGGCTGGGGGGGCTATAGCCCCCCCAATAACTTTCAAGGTGATTGAAAGAAAGTTCACAAAGTTTACTGTTTTGTCTTCTTTATCTTCCCAGCTTGATTTTTGTTACTCTGTCGTGGTAGTTGTTTTAAAGCAAGCAATGATAGCAGGGTCAACTTGTTTGATTTCAGAGAATGGAACATTGCCTTCACGTCAGAAAAGCTGAATTAAACACCATTTAAGCGCTACATTACATTTAAATATATTGAAGAAGATAAACCTAATTGTAATATAATTCGGAAGTAATGAAAAAAGCAAAATACAAGGCAATTTTAAAGCATAGCATAGGCAAACCATCCTTTCTCGGCCACGCCCATGGGAAATGGAATGCCCGGTTTAGCCCCCCCCCAATAATTATTTCGTGGTTACGGCACTGAGTATGAATATTATTTTATAATAAGTTATTAATCCATTGACAATATTTCAAGTGTGTTAAAGGTTAAAGAGTAGACAACATATAATTAGAAATGGTTTCCTTACCAGTCCTACCAGACCTAGACATCAATTGGCGACTGACTACCGAGGACGTTTTAATTACAAAGGGAGAGATTTACTTACATTTACAATTGTATCAGGCGCAAGTTCGAGCGGCTGTGGTCACTTCGGTTACACCAGTTTACATTTAGCCAAGTGCAAGTGACGGATTTACCTTTTAGCCAGGATGGATTTGTAGCGCAATCATCTCTTAATTGGTTTAACCAATTTGAGAGCTTGTTACTTACTACATAATTGAGTAGGTTTACTTCTAGGTACATGTGGCTCAATTATCTGCAGGTGTTTTAAGAATTTTTTTAGAAGGCTGTGGAAACATTATGTCAAGAGACAACCATGTAACAAGTAAAATGGTCTCGCATAGGAGGTTCAATAGTACATACTAGAGTCAAATCGCTTCAAAACGTTGACAAACGTCATAAAAATTGGAAATCATGAGGTTTTTAGTTAAGAAAATGTAAACTGTGTGTTGCATAGGAGCTCAGAGAAGATCGAGAGCGTAAGTCATATCATTGTGGATCAGATAAAGGAGTTTTAGCTTCCTATTTTCTTAACGGGTTTGACACTGGTATTGTTTTGTCATTGTAAATCTTTTGGACGCATGATGACGAGCAGTACAATGACCTTCGGCTTCAGTCGTTATTCAGGATCATCCTTATGACGTAGCGCATAATCTGTTAGATTGGTAAGCAGCAACTTTAATTTTGTCGCATTTCTAAAGTGAATTGAGCCCATTTAACTCTAAGTAAGAAACTCCTTATTTGTCTGTCCCTAGTGTCAATATTACTGAGTTCGCTTGTGGCCTTCTATTTGTTGTCTATCAAAGGAGTAGCAGAAGATTTCAATACGTTGTTTCAGTTCTAACCGGAGCACTTGTATTTTTATTTCGTATATTTACTTTGTGTCCTACTGGCGTGTGTCACATTTCCATGTCCCAAGTCATATAATATATGCCAGACGATTCGCTGATGATGACGATGTACCATGTGTCATGTGCCATGTGCTTCAGCACACCGGATGCAATTGTTTATAGTTTCTACACAAACTCTATTGGACAGACAGGTGTACATTTCAACTCTTCTTAATACTTTCATGAGGATTTCCGCAGATTATTAGCCATGTGCAGTGTGTACGTATCGCCATCAGTCTTTTAAGTCTGCATCTTCTGAACTTATTCCAAGTTTGGTCTTGTAAGGAATGCAGAGACCGCCTCACCACAATTAGCCCCAAGCAAAAGGAACATGGGCTGTTAAGGGCCTAACTGTCGTTTCCGTCTTTTATTTGGCACCTTATTAAGGACGCGATAACGGCAACCAAAACGTATAGTTCCGGCCCCAGGAGAGATTTTCAGCTTCCTTCTTATCCTCTTTTGCTCTCGTGTGCTGTGATGTCTTTGTCATCTCTATTGCTGATGTGATCTTATACTGTTAAAGATTTCCATAGGTACCGCTATATCGTTCCCATATTGTTATCCAAATTAATACTGATTGACTGTTGGTCTTATCCAGATTTTGTTGATTTTGTTGAAGAGATATGTCACGCAGTTCAAACCAGAATTAAGACGAGTTTGTTATGTAATCAAGTTAACGTAGTGGATGTTTTGAACCCGCGAACAAGTAAGTAGTTAGGTACGAATTTGTTACTATTTTATTAGTGCCTATGTCTTGTTATGTTTCGTGAATCTATGGAAGCTTCTGTCTCCACTAATTGCCAACTGTTGTGTGGGGAGAGAAACTTAAGATGTTATTCGTAAAGTGCTACTGTAAAAGCCATGACCTAGTCTACGACGTTTTCTTTAATGCGAATACTCGTCAATCATGAGCCAGGACAGGACCATTAAACTCCCCCTTTATAGCATTTACTGTTTCAGTTAGGTACGGTGTTAACGTATTATGTTTCGTCTCCAGTAAAGCTATCTATGATAAATAGCGAGGTAAATCGTCGTTGAAAAAATCTGTAATTGACATCTTTGTTGCCTTTCAGCCTCGACGTCTTGAGAGGATTAAGTCAATTAATACATAAATAAGATAATAGGAACGTTATAGCGTACATCTGCTTTGCAATAGTTGTATTAGGACCAGTTATTTTCTTCTACGTGTAGCGTGAGTAACCATTCCTGACGTCGTTAGAGATGGAAGATTTTATATAGGGGAAAGCACTTACTATCGATAAGTGACAAGTGTATTTGTTTTTTCTGATCACATGTTTATCGACGCAACAAAACCAGCTCAATTGGACAAGTCCGTTTGTTGCTCCTGTTACCTGAGGGACCTATTTTGTTGTAGAGTGAATAAGTGTTTCTTTCCCAATGCCTATATATAAAAAGTTGCTTACAAGAAGAGTTAACACCCCTTTCCACTATTTCTCCAAAGTCTTTGACCTCTGAAATAGACCTATGTTCAAATGGAGTCTCTTAGATATAAACCAGGCTACAATGTTTATATGACATTGTGAGTATTGATTTCAGGAATACAAGGTTCATACCTTCAACCACGCAGATTTCGTGCCTTCACATTAGGAACAGACATCTTGTACAGATGTAGTCTTGAAATTGTCCATTGATGTTGAGGAATCTGACCATGTCCTGTTAATAGTTGTAACACACACCGCGGAACATTGCGAGAAGTTGCGTGGGGCTAGGATCAATGTTGAAATAGATTGCACATCATGCTATTTTCAGTAAATCCGAACAAAGTATATATATGTAAGCAAACCAATATAGAATGTTTTTAATAGGTAGAGAGATTTACTTTAAATATATGTTATGTGCGATAAAATGTACTCGTGTCATCTCGATCGAAAATGATCAACCCTTACTCTGCAAAGTGATGCTGAAGTCGAGGGAAATTTAGGCAACATTCCAGGGCATTTGTTTGCGACGTTTTCACAAGCAGAAATCATGATTTTTTAGTCCCGTTATCCTATCTATTATGAAAAGTTGGTAATACAAGTCTTGCACTAAAACACGTAATGCACTAATTCCAAATAAGCTATTGACTCAGGTAAATGTTTGGGGTGGGTCATTCGCAAGGTTTGCATAATTGAGAAAGATTAATAACGCTAATTGATGAGGAAGGATGAGTAGATTATGGATGCAACTTTATTGCAAACCAATTGGCAAAAATTAAAATCAGATCGTAAACATTAAGTTGGTACATGGAGGCGATGACTAGCGACGTCAAGGTAATCAATATATCGAGGAAACATCTTCTCTTCAGGAGGATGAAGGTACTAGTAATACAGTCCCAAGCCCATTGGCAGGGCAGTTGCAGCTTGTGGTAACATTTCTCTTTAGTTGGTTCTGTGAAATAAAAAAATGTTTGGAGTTGTATAGTGACATTTCTCGCGTTCGTAATTTCGTGGATTATTTTGATTTAATATTTCCAATCGAAAAGTCGTGTGTTTTCCTGTTACTACGGACTATGCGGAGGGAAAGTGATGACGTCACAAATCCAGTTTTGGAAATAGTAAGATATGACTCCAGATATCTAAAGGCAACCCTGGTACAGACTGTTTCCTAAAATACCAGACCTGTAGTGTATAGAGTGTTTATACTAGAGGCGTTTGAGTTTCAAAAATCTCTGTTGATATTCCTTGGTTCCTTACGTTCGGAACCAGCATCAATGATAATGTTTTGTTAGAGAGGATTAATACTTTGAAAGCTGACATCTCAGTGTTGGGACAAGGCAACACTCTCAATTTGAGCCATTGACGTTCTTACTAATAGTGCAACATGAAAGTTGAGTATTCATTCCATAATTCAAACATTTTCAAGATCGTGACGTCACACTTTCCCTCCGCATTGTTCACTGGCATCGGTTCCTCTATGTCACTCGGTACTGCACTTAAATTTCTTTCACATCTCTTGAAAACTTTTCCCGCTTCTGTCGCTGATCAACGTGTCGATGTATACGTCGACTCTTCTGCCTCGTCTCCTAGTTCGACCCAGGTCGCTCATATCACTCAGATACAAAACTAGTTTCATTCCAAAAGTATTTACGTACCAATTTTTGATACGTCGCTGTATATCAACACATTCCTTAATCAATGGTTTGTACGGCTGCTTGTTTTGTTACTTCGTCATAAAACAAGAATGATGGCTCTCCGTGAATTTCTACCTGCAGGTTTCACTGTGCTCGTAGATAATGTAGTAATATATACACGTCTAGTCTTATTAAAAGACCTTGTGAACCATAGATGACATGTTCGATTGGGTTGAGGCCAGGTAAGTGTAATGTTTCTGGTAAACACAGGTTTAAAGCTGACCAATAATGTTTACTGCGAAGTCGTGGACAAACTCAGATAAATTTAAGATAATCGTTGAAATATTTGGCTTATTAAAGAGAGTTCTTTACTAGAGGACCAAAATTTAAATACTATTTATAGAAATTGGAAAGTAGGGAGAAAAGTACGTCATTGGCGTAGATGATTACGTTATTTTACCTCTGTATAGGGGACTGGAGCGTACTGCTATGAAAGCAGCAGACTCCAGCCAAAATCGAATGAATTTGGATCAGTAACCGGTTTTTAGAATTACACTTTAGATTCCTCTTTGGCACGATAAGTCTAAAAGGCTGTTCTTACAGTCAGGTTTATCCACGGAGTTTCTAATTTACAGTAAAATGCGCGACTAAGAAGCTTGGTATATGAGTTTGTAACGCATGTGAACTGCCTTTAGTTTAGAGAAGGTTCAACTTTACCTTGAAGAATGCAACCAGAGATATCGTTAGAAACTGAAGCAGCGTAGAGGTTGATATAGCTCCATACTTGTAGAAAAAATCATATGGCAAGTTAGGTTTTCGAAAAGACTAACGAAACGCGAGATTATATTTTATAGAAGCACACTGAGAAGTATTTTGTTAGTTTTGGAGAGGATGTGAATAAAGTGTCACCAGTAATATTCACCGACTCAAAATTTGTATGGGCTGTTCTTATTGCTGTGGGTTTCTGCTAACACTGCTTTTACAGTGGTTAGCAAGTAGTTGATTGTCACGTTCTAACTGATATATAAACTTTTATTCAGCCTTTAACACTTGGAAATTGTTTGATAAGGTTAACTTAGTTTGAGACATTGTTGGCGTAGACCCATACGTGGGAATCGGCGAAAGGCTTCCAGACATATGCCCACGTCCCTTTCCAAGTTTTACAGCTCTGATAGTGTATTCGTCAGTGAGTTAAAGTGTAGAATTCCGAGTCAGCATGATGCCGATGAGAATGGTACTTTATTCCTACAACTGATTAGGTTTGTGTGTGTGGTGTGTGTGTGTGTGTGTGTGTGTGTGTGTGCGCGCGCGAGTGGCGTTTGTGTATTTATGTGTCTGTGTGTGCCCTGCCTGCCAGTCTTTTTTGACTTTGTGCGATCACGTTGTTTATGTAATCTAACATTTCATTGCATGCACACCGTATCATGGGGTTTGTAGACTGGCATTATTGATCAACGAGATTTGCATAAATATACTTCTGCTTGCTAAGGCAATTCTGAAAAGGAGGTTACATATTCTTTTACAAAGACCATAGTAACTTTAACAATGAACTTTGTTGGTACCGCTGAGCCAACGCCGCCTTTATCTTTGCTGTCGTAGTGTCAAGGTGAGCTCCATTGTAGCAGTAAAAGACCACCAAGAACTTAAGCCATTCTATGCCTTTGGTTTCAATGCTTGATTTAACTGTGGTTCCATTTCTTTACCTTCCAGCTGTAAACTGTATTAAGATGGTAAAGGAAGGATCCATTGGACTGTTAGTCAAAGTTTTGCCGCAGTGTGGTCTGAAGAGAACTGTTACATTAAAGTAAGTTGATTGGATTGTTTAAGTATTTCTTACTGTTGTCTTATTCACCGAGATAGACTGAGGTACACTAGCCCATACCAATGCTGAATTTTGCTTGGGTATGCTTTCTAATTCGAATGAGTTCCAAATATCGTCAAACTATTAGCTTTAGGTTTAATTGTGTGCTGTGTAGATCCCGTGTGATTTTATGTTAGCTGAAGCGTCATAAACAACTTAGAGTGTCAAAAGTAGTAGTGGTCACTCATCACAAGGCATAACAGTGGCTTAGATAACATTGTCATTAAGGTCAACGTGAAAGCTGCGTATTGTCACAGTTCCACATTTGAGTAACGTGTAATTCTTACTAAATACAGAAGCTCTTAGTTGCTCTTTTAGCCCCCTCTAAAAAGCCCCCAAGCCCGCAGAGACGTACAGCTACCCCACTTTAAAAACCGTATGATTTAAATGAGGGATTTATATATTTCAATCCATTGCAGCGTTGAATCAAAACTAGAGCGTCGTTTTAGCAAATTGAAGGTACGGTTCACGAAGTATAATATATGATGGGAAACATTATCAGTCGATGAAATGAATTCACCAAGGTTTTTAAAAACCGTCCACTAAGGTCTCAAATGCCCTTTAAGGTTGGAAATGCTGTTTTGGAGAGTTGGCAATTCAATGGAAGAAAGCATTATCAACATCACCACGAGGTTTTTCACAGCAACAGTTAAAGCAATGACGTAGCGAGAATTTTGATTCAAGGAGCACTTTGACTCGGTAGAAAGTAAAATATTTATAAATTTCTGTCAGGGTAGCAACTTTTTCTCTGATGAGAGAGAGAGATACTGGCGAAAGGGCGTGTAATTTTATATATAGGTCAAAGTTGATATATTTCTTTTTTCTTTATGGGATTAACATCCTTCGATTTTTCAGATATTTTGCCCCTCATAACATGATATCAGTTTTGCTTCGGTATTACGTAAGTCGAAAATTATATTTCTCTTGTGCAATGAGAATTGTAGACATTTTCCATAACATTGTATAGTTCGACACTCGAAGAGGTTAATTGAATCAATTATACAGCGTTTAATAGATATTGCTCGACCAAATCTCAACAAAAGTTTGACCTACGAACATGTAAAGCTGGGAGTTGTGTTTTTTTCTTTATTTGTTACATGGCGGTTACATTGAAAGCGAGGAGCTTCATTTGATTACTGGTCCATCGTAGTACTTACTGTGAGTTAACAATGCTACTTACTGTGGGATAATAACTTGAAATTTGCCTGGGATGATCTAGCCGAGGACATTTCTTAGTAGAAAGGGTTCAACTATAGACTTGCTTGTACTAAATGTGAAAAGCTTAAGAAAATGTTTTTTAAATCACTGTGAAGTTTTGAAACTGGTAAAGTTAGTAGAGTGTTTCGAAGTTGAATATCGGATATTACCTTCTAACGACACTCATGTTAATATGTTATCAACGTCCAGTTGCTTCATTATCAGTGTATCAAGCTATTTGCAGATGTCTACATTTTTGTAGAGCAAAATTTTAACAAGCAAATGGAGGAGAAGAAGCCCCCGCTAGCCACTGAAAATTATTCAAGGCCGGACACAGTGTGATTCCCTTTTCAATGAATTAGATATTTTCGTATCATAACTTTTAAGTGGTCAGGATTTCCTTCCGATATGTAAATGATTTCTAAACAATGGTTTTGGCATAACAAGAGAAATACAGTTTTGTTGGGGGGGGGGGGGGGGGGGGGGGAGGCGACCAGGGGTGGCCCAGTATTTTTGTCTTTGTAACCCCCTTTGCGGAATGA
>JAAAKL020013920.1:0-12211 GCA_010016065.2 Carybdea cf. marsupialis auct. non (Linnaeus, 1758) | reverse complement strand
TGAACAACATAGTATAGAACTCATTAAACATGAAGTGCTTGAGGCGCTGGCCCGGTTCGAACCCAGCATCTCCCACACCGAAAGCGAAGACTTTACCACTGCACTAAATAGTGCAATAGTAAAGTCGACAATCCGATTAGTCGATCCCGGATTCTCACCACCAGCAGCAACCTTATTTTTGTTTCGCTGTTAGCTTCATCAGTGCCATTTCATTGATATAAGTAATATATATATAACTAAAACAAATAAAACTAAAACAGAAAATATGTCATCAATATAAAAAACTGTATTTGCACGTTAAAAATTGACTCTTGCTCTCGGCGAGCTTTCGGAACTTACGTTCCTTCATCTGGCCTGAACGTCAGCAGATAGGACGTGAAACCTTAGGTAATAACTGTATTTCGCTTTCCTTTTTTACCACTGCTTAGTAGTATTAGTTTCTACCTTGTTGTTTTGAGCACTCTAGCAACGGTATCAATACTTGTTTGTATGTATATATCAATAATCATGAAGTGCTTTTACGGCACTGGCGGGGATCGAATCCTGGACCTCCCACGCCGAAAACGAAGACTTTTCCATTGGACTCAATAGTGCAATAGTGAAGTCGATAGTCCGGGAAGTCGACCCCGAATTCTCACCACCACCAGAAACCTAATGTTTCACTTTGTTATTAGCTTTATCAGTGCCATTTCATCTATATGAGTACTCAGGTAGACACACAAGCAGTGATGAACTACATAGTATAGAACTCAATAAATATGAAGTGCCTTTACGGCGCTTCGTTTTCAGTTTGGGAGGTCCTGGGTTCGATCCCCGCCAGCGGAAAGATTGCTATAACAACTCACCAATTAACTTCACATCAAGAACCAAGGAAACGACGTCTGCACATTTTGTATACCAAATCAATCAACTAATTTTTTAGCCCCTGAATCTTGCCGTATTACAGTGTCATGGATAAAGTCATTTTAATTAATATCAGAAGGGCGTGTCCATTTTGCATGCCACAATGCGGAGGAAGGTGATGACGTCACAAATCAAAAGTTTTGGAAATCGTAAGATGTGACTCAAAGATATCTAAAAACAACCCCGGAATAGGCCATTCCCCTAAATACCATACCTGTAGTGTATATAGTACTTAAACTAGAGGCGTTTGAATTTCAAAGTTCTCTGGTCAAAACTTTTTAAATATTCCTTGGTTCCTTACGTTAGGAGCCAGCATCAAATGTTAGAGTTTTGTTAGAATGGTTTAAAGCTTTGAAAGCCGATATCTCGGTGCTGGGAAAGGGCAACACTCTCAATTTTGGCCATTGAAGTTCTTCCTAAAAGGGGAACGTAGAAATTGAGTATTTTTTCTACAATTCAAACATTTTCAAAATCGTGTCGTCAAACTTTCCCTCCCCATTCACGGGTAGTTGCAAGAGCTTTTTATTTCATTATGCGATCGATATTTGAGGCCCGAAAAAGCAGCCATTAACAACATCCTCAAAAAAATGTCCATGGTTTCTTTCTTAAATTGTTTTTCATTATATTCAAATTATGAAAGGGGTATGATGTCTCTTTGTATTATGGATGAAGGGATGAATTTCAGAGAGGTGACCAGTCGGATGTATTACTGTTAAGAAAGGCCTACTGACAGTAGAGTACGAATTGTAAATTGATTAATACGAAGTTGAATCTATCAAGAGATATGTATACTCTATCAAACGTAACGAACCATAAGGCAGAAATCACCTTATCATTGTTGTTTTTCGCATTGCTGTGCTAAAGGATGCGTTGAATAACAGATGGTTAAGAATGTTACAGAATAGCTCTGTTTGTTAGTTGAAAATTACTTAAGAATTGATTTTACTTCATTCTACTGTAGGTGTCGTACTTGGTTAGCATTTATTCACATTTAAATGATACAGGATCAGCTATGAAAGTTCTTGATAATGCAGTTGCTCACGCAGAAGGGAATAAGGTTAGTTGCCTATTGGAACAGTATTTATCGTTTTATCTCCATGCGTGATGCCACCTAGGTGGGTAGAACGTCCTTGAGAAAATTCGAGAGGATCAAGTAGCATGTTATCTCAATTGTACGTGCACAAGATACCAGCCACCCGTAAGCAAGTCAGGGTCTAACACTGGCAGGTACTCGACTTAGAGGTATTGACATTAATTTGTTGGAAAACTATAAATGCGCCTTAGTGTATTTCAAGGACATGTTTATAGTTTTATTTAGGGCGAGGTCGGCATTGCATCCTGGTGTCTTAGAGGCTCTAACCATTCAACTGCGTAATGCTATATCATGAAGGAGTTGGTACTTAAAACGGTTCTATTTTAGCGTTATTTTATTTTATTTCAATATTTTATTATTTCAGCTTCCGCAATGAAAATGTTTTAATAAACATTTTATCCATAACAGAGATTTTACGTCACATTTCTTTCATCCAATTACTTTATTCAGCTACATTTAGGCGTTTCCTTTCTTTCATTGTAATATGAATGCACGTAGTTCAACAGCTTTCTTTGCGATAGTCATTATGAATTGCCCTATTATTGTGCAGAATTCTGGCGAAATGATTTTGAAGAGAGCATACCGAAGAGCTTCCATTACTAGAATTTTGGAATGGTTCTGATTTTTATATTCTATTTTCAATCTCCCTTTCGTTTGTAAGAAAAGGCGAATTTCGTCTGTTGGGGATTTTCTCCGGCTTCCTGGCTTTTCTTTTCATGCATTAGTAGCGTCGTGCCGTTGAAAAAGAGCTCCTTGTCGCCATGTTCTTTGCAAGACTATACCAGAGATTTGGAATCTTTTTTCCTGTGGCAATCGTGTTAAGAAATTGGGTACACTCGCGTCATGCAGCGGTGTCCCAGCCTACACAAAATTCTTTTAAGGTTGGCCCGTCGAATTACACACAGCTACGATTTGTGTACTACAGATTTAAGATCTACTCAGTTGAAGGCAGAGTGTACCATAAACATATAGTCGACCTTCTGTTTATAATTGTTATTGACTTGGCAGCAAGCCGCATTTCTACTTGCTTCTCTTTATCTATACCAACTTAAAACATATACATCTTTGCGTATGATAGTCTGCTAATTAATTGTATTTTCTACTATCACAGAGTCATGTACCACACAGTCACCTTGTCATACTATTGCGCGAGAACGCTGGATTCAAACTTCGGACAGGAAAAAGCAAAGAGGCAGTGGAAGTTTTAGAAAAATTGAGAAGGTAATTACGGGATATTTGAACAACAACCCTTAACAACAGTGTGCATCGGTTATCTGACACTGAGCCCGTACAGCATCTACTCAGTTCTTATAACGATGACTACGTAGGTGAGATCCTACCAGATTTTATCAATACAAAAGTAATGCAGATGCCTTTCAAACATGTTCATATTTTAATTAAGCAAGTATTAGCTTCTTTCAAGTTATCGAAAGCATTCTGTTTGACTTGCTTTGAAAACTGCAATTCTTCATGCAAAATAGCATTAGTTGCCATGTTAAACGTTTCCATAGTTACTCAAGGAATCTCAGTTAAGCACGACGAGAACGTTCTTTCTCGACTGAACGAAGTAGGTACTTTGTATTTAACTGCAGTGTGAAGTAACGTACAAAATTCCCATCTTTATTGCAAATCGAGTAATATAGTCACTTTAAAATCTTATGTTGAGGGGAATATGGCGGCGTCCTTCCGATATATTAAAGTTAATTAGGAAATACCGCATCATTCACTTCCAGAAAAGTAGTCACCCATTCATGCGTCTTTCCACCAATCGTTAATTTATCTTATGGTTATTTATCATGTCTGTTCAAAAACTTTGAGAATACCTCAGGATTTTAAGAATATTACGAAACCCTCGTGTTTGGTCATGTAGGTGCAATATATGCAGTGCTTGCGAAATTCGAAAACTTGGGCTATATTCCGTTTAACCGCGTGCGGGTGACTGGCATACGCATGCACCTTCAGCATTATCCTCGAAGTAAAACGAGTTCTGATTGCTCGACCTGGGGTCTTTTAGCATCTCACTGAAAATGTGTGATAGATGGTGGTTTGACGTAACAAAGGTTTTGCTTCATTTTTTTCGTCCCTTAGAGAGGAGCCATCGGATATCAAAACTCTAGCAAGGATCATAATGGCATATAGTCAAACCGATCAGAAAAAGGCTGAAGAGTATCTTTTTCTCTTTCAAAGCACTTTTTAGGTAGCATGTACCAGAAAAGACATTCGTTGCTTGCATCAAAGCAACAAACGATGAACATAAACATTCTCATCTCTAACTTTTTGCTCTATTCATCGTTTAATAACTTTTATCATGACAAAGTATACAACGCAGATGTTTAACTTTTTATTATGTTTTGATATTCATCTGCTAAATCAAGTTGAGTGGTTTCAATGAGATGGTGAGGTGACTGCTTTCCTCTTTCACTATCTCATCTGGGCAAATATTTGGCATAAACCGTAGCCTAAAATATGCATTCCATTCTTCTCTATTCTTTTTTCTCTGAAATCCTCCATTTCCTTCATCTCTTTATGAACCTTTCCTCCCCGTTTTTTCTTTCTCGTCGAGCTATCTTCTCTTCTGCACTTCTATTGTGTTCATCCTCCTCCATATTTAGAGTGAAAATATGAGCGATTACATGACGTGACCTTGTGTTATTCATGACAATGTGGTACTAGTTACGATTTCTCTGAAACCCGCTATTTCTCCCCATCTCTTTATGATCCTTACCTCCCCGTTTCTTCTTTCTCGTCGAGCTATCTTCTCTTCTGCACATCTATTGTGTTCATCCTCCTCCATATTTAGAGTGAAAATATGAGCGATTACATGACGTGACCTTGTGTTATTCATAACAATGTGTTACTAGTTACAAATTGTATACTTTAAAGGATTTGTTTTCAACGTTGTGGATATTGTTTGGGATTTGGATTGTTTTCTCCAATTCAAAACTCCTCAGATAAGGCAGTAAGGCAAAGCTTGTTCATTGCTGATAGATAATTTTTGTAAGTCATTTGAAATGTATGTGAACTTTGCCATTACATCTTCCCTAGTCCCAGAGTACCAAAAATTGTGCTACAACCACATCCAGGTGATGGTAGCCTGATGAACAGCGTCACTACTGAACTAGAGACTGTGATAAACAGGAAGCGATTTTAGGTCGAAAGCCTTAATCTTATGGGAACAAATTCCCAATTTTTTTAGAAATTTCTGAACATTACCTAGACGTGACCTACTTTGACTGTCAAAACTGACGCTCGCAGCTGCCAGGGGCATCCTATGGTTACTGCGTTTGCGAAATGAAATATCATGACACTACTGGCTTTAGAAACTGCATTGCAATTGACAGAAGTGTGGTAACTTTGCCGTCTAAACGGTTAAACGTTACCGCTCTCAGTAAAAGCATAAACAATTATTGACGCATGCCTTTGATACAAGAGATACACTTTCTCTTCTTCGTCTCTTTAATCGTTCCATGGTAAATAACCATGTACAACCCATACGGAGAAGCTAATTTTAAGGAGCCTCAGTTTTAGTGACTACTATCCTTGCGGACGACGTTTATGAGATGTTGAGCAGTGAAAATGGTAGCCTCTTCTTGCCCTATGGACATCATGAAATACTGAATGTTTTGATGTAGTGGAAACACTTAAGCGAGAATCTTAAGGTCAAAGGTATGATTCGTTGTTCAAGTAAAAGCAGAGACATATTTTAACTAAGTATCTTGCGTAAAAAGGCAAGCCTTGTTTGCATGTACTGTGTGTGGAAGGTGTTTGTCATATTATTCCCCAATGATCTGAAATATAAATCGTTTTCTGTATATCAAGCCCTCTATTTTGTTAGTCTTGCTATTTGTTAGGCTTTGTGATTGCCTTAAAACCAGTGCTCATGTTGCAGACTACCAGGGTTTATGGAAAATGTGTGCACACTTATATAGGTAAACAGTTTCAATAAAGCTGTGGACCAGCGCATACGCATCCAGCGTTACAAGTGAAGGTTTTCTTTCGAAGGAACTTACCTGGTTCTTTGCTCTGGGAAATTTTTTATCATTTATTTGTTAAAGTATCATAGTACGTAAATATCCTGACATTGCGTAGAATTTAAAAATTCTTTGAATCCAGCTAGAAGTATTTTTATAAATTCTATTTAGTTAACGGTTATAGTATGAGATATCTGTAATAAGGCTTCCTTATTTTTCCACAAGCCCGTATATTGCAAACATATCGGATAAGGCCTCTTTCCAAACTTGACGTTCTGGAAAATGTAAAGGAACTGTTTCATGCCAAAACGTTACAAAAAGGATTATAGTAGGAACCTGTTGAGTTAGATGTGGTGTGCTCTCATTACCCTTTGCAATATTATAAAATTTGACAAATTGGGAAACTAAGCCCTGGGTTGACACCTACATGTCAGACGTGAGAAAATGCACTTTAGTATGACTTGATTTGTTGTGGCCCAAATTTGCAACCAGTATGTAGATTATAGTACGGGTAGCTAAGATGTATATTGACGTACATACAGTGAAACCAGGATTAAATGAGTACTCTGTAAGGGGAAATTAAGATATTCCCAAATTTGATTGGAATTGTGACATTCCAGATGTATTATGATTTTGTTCTTAACGCATGGTGTAGATACAGTCAAAGCTTACCACCATTGAGCAGTATTTCAGAATCTGGAGCAGTGGATGCTGATTCATTGGAAATGCCTCATTTAATTGGAAGCATGCGGTTTTCAAAGAAACCACACAAAGTTGTAGAGGAACATTCCGAAGAAAGGTACTGTCATTCATATACAAATTATGATATCTTATTGTTATGGTATAGTTTATCAATTTTTCTAGTCATGGTGGTCATAATTATCTTGTGTTTTTTGTTTTTTTTATTTGCTTTCCAAAGCTGTTGATCCTCAGCTGTTGTCGGTGATTTATTTTGGTATAGTTGCTTTTTTGGTTATTATTTTTCAGTTGTCTGACTGTTGCTGTTACCATACCATATCATTTTTTTCATTCTCCATTTTCTTTGCCCTAGTACATTCTGACGTTAATTAATGAAACTGATGCAAACTTGAAATCCTTGTGTATCTTGTTGATTTTTTGTGGCTGTGTTAGTGTATTAGATCTGCGAGTGACGAGTGAGGCAATTCCTCAATTTATTAGTTTCTTGTTGTACTAAGAAGAGGGGGCATCTCATCTTCCCACAAACAATCAAAATCTTTTACGTAAACTAAGTATTTAAAGAAGAGGTTTCTCATTTACGTGTCCAGGCTCCTCCTTCTGACTTTCTTTCGGAATAGTTAACTGACAAGTCCCGAATAAAGCACATCATCATCAGCCATGTGCCCCTGGATAATGTGCTAAGATCTCCAATGGCACCACACAATATATATAATAATGTAAACGAAACTTCTTTAGTCAATTAAAATCTATACAGAAACCAAAAAATATATCGTTTATAATCAATACTTAAGATTAATGTCCAAATTTCGTTCGATATGAGATTTAAGAGTGTCTACTATTATCGGCTCACCCACGACTTTTCTCTTCTTTTCTTGAACTGTGGATTTGGCGGTATTTTTTCCAAGCAGGGTGACCAGTATATTTCTTCTGGTGATCTCCTTTATCTGCGAACGAACCCTTTCAGTTATCGAGCGTACTTGGTTTCGGCTCCTGAGGTGTTCACTCCTTTTCGTTCGTATAAACGGTTCCCTTAATATGAAGATGGCTTTTCTATTGTTTGACGGTAACGTCAGCAACGTTAAGGCTGTCTTGCACCATCACTGCATTATTCATACAGCCTCGTTCTCGTGTGCCTATTATATCATGTGACATCATCATCATTATCATTCATCATCATCACCATTTTTACTGTCTTCAATCTTAATAATCATCATTATCGTCATCATCATCGGCGTTGTGGTGACCCTGTGCCACTTGCTCGTCGTCATTATCATAACTGTTATCAGCAGCAGTATGTAGTGGTAGTACATTTAACTTCTCTATGTGATTTTGTTGGGATTTTTGTTGCTGGCTCAAGTAGCTAGGAAGATAATTATAAAAAAATTCAAGTCGATTTTTAAACCTTTTGAATCATGTTTCTTCACTGAAAAGTCCCCGATTCTTTTTCGGATGCAGGGCCTAGGGCATGGAGTATAGGAAAAAGCCGTATTATTCTTAGGTGGTGAATAGTGGGACAGGGGATGCAATTAAGTTCTGACTCCAACTTTCCTGATATTGATGTGAAAGTGGAAACTAGAACTTAAAGCAAATGATGCACAAGTTCTTTTCTTCGTCGTGGCTCCTGAAACATGAGAAAACGCAGAGTATGTTTACTGGATATCTGTTTTATTCAAGGAGAGATTCGGCTCTCACAGGGCTATGACTCCTCTAGGTCAACTTTTGATTAACCCACACGAGTATATTGACCTAGGAAATGGAAAGCTGACTCGCTGTTTTTGATATTGCCTTTTAAATATAGAAAATAGGCGAGTTTTTTTTATCAAGATTTTCTATTCATGTGACTGCTGCTTTGGTTAGATATTGAACATCTATGACATCATAAATTATCTTAGATAATAAATCTTTGTCTTTTATTTTTAGATCAGATCAGATAATCAGGAAGAAAAGGAAGAAGAAGAAGAAAGGTATTTTCAGTGTGATCTTATCAGTATCTTTGCTTTAATTATCTCCAGATAACATGTCTCGGTTATCTCCCTTTATCTTGACATCCCTCATGCGATTGATTTCCGTGACCCAATTAATCTTGTCTGATACTATAGCAGTAAATTTAGAGGTGGACATGCTGTTGTCCAACTATAGATGGCCGAAATTATTACACAGAAGCATTTTGAACGGCTGTGAATATGTTGAGCGGACGTTTGATTGTATAAAAAGTCTACCAGTGATTCCTTGGTACGGTACATCAAGGACTACTTGTTTTTGTAGGCAGACACAAGTTAGCGGGGTCTAGAAAGAAAGTGAAGTCTTCTCTGCTTGAACGTAAAACCTAATCTCGACCATATGTTGATAGGGTCTCTAAACATAAACGGGCTGCAAAAGCTTTGCGGTTCCATTTAAAAATTCAGATGCATAGTTTACTTTGGCATCAACTGTGCATAAAAATTGGTAAATCTTTCTTTCTCTCTTGACCCTGCTCACATATACCATTTCACAGCCACCATCAGCCATATTCTTTGGACTTTTGAAAGTCTGAGCTTTTATCGTTAAGTGTAGCCGGCCACTAGCCTTAGCCCTTGTATACAGTCTGGCTTATGTTTTAAGGACCCCTGAAGTTCAAAGAAAGAATAACTGACAAGTCAGAAAATTTGGATGAATTTTTAAGAATTGTTTACGGTGGAGCCTTTCTTACAAAATAGCGACAGAAAATCGTTTCTTTGCAAATCCGGTTTAAGAGACTGGTGTATACAATGCCCACTGCCATCACAACTGCGTTGACGGTGCAGTTCTCCTTACCTTTCTTTCCTGCTCTGTTTCTAATCACTTGTGCAAAACTCATGTAGTAGCTGTAGGTAGAATGCAAGTTTGGTAGCTAATAAAGTGATAATGGGAACTCTTTGTCAAGTAGATAGAAACGGTAGACGTCTGAAGGTCAGTTACGTCACTGATTTATAACCATTTATTTCTTTTGAAGGTAAACTTCCAAAGAGTTATAACCCAGAAGTGGATCCAGACCCAGAAAGATGGCTACCACGATGGGAACGTTCGACGTACAAGCATAAAAAGCCAAAGAAGGGTCAAATTGGTAAGTAGCGTAGCCTAAGTTACACTTATACTCCTTTATCTTCTGCTGTGTTTGTGCTCTCTCCCCGATTGATGTCTTTTTTGCTGTTTTTTTGTCAGCAATTTTGCTCAGCCGTGAGGATGTGCCCAAGACGCATAACCAGTGGCAGTTGTTTAAGAAGATTCATTGCAACGATATCAGGAAGTGTTTGTGCTTCTTGCTGTTATTGCAATCATTTTTTGTTTTAATATATCGACTTTCCTACCTCATTCTCTATGCATATGGCAGTTTAATGTCTAACACTGCAGATTTGGGACCGTGGAATTTGGGTTCATGGGTGCTACAGTACACTCAATCGTTACACTCTTTGTAAGTAGTTTTATATCTCGATTGGCACTCTACTGTTAACGCAACGCTCATTTGTACAAACTAACAGGAACGATTTTGCTATATGTGACACAGATGACATGTGATATATTAACTCTATAGGGACCTGCTTTTATTTCTTTGCTAATGTTTTCTTACTTGGAAATATGTTTCAATATCTTCATATATAAAGACATTTGTTTGCCATTTTAAGCGTAATGCTGACAAAAGCAACCTTCATCAAATAATGGAAGGCTTATGTGAGTAGAAATGTGAAGCTGATGTCTTTGTTGTTGTAGGTAAAGGGACGCAAGGGAGTGCAGTTGCAGATACGTAAGTTGTGATTTCCTGCGTACTTTTGTGTTTTATAGACTTTTAAGTGCATACACCCTTACCTGTAACACTGAAAAACAGCTAAACAGAAATGATCCGAGCAATCAGGTCTGCAAAGTAGCTATTGCCGAATAGTGGAGTCGTAATTTATTTTCCTCTTGGGGGCCTTAAATAATCGAATGAGCTGAATGCCCATTAGACCTCTTTTTCATGTACATGGTGTTGAATCCTCTTTTCCAAAACCTGAGATATGCTCCAATTTACCGCAAGCCACAGCTGTATTTACATTAATAAATTATATTAGTACTATTTGTGACTGGAAGCTCATCTTTTTGGGATTGGATTAGTATTTTGTTGTAGTATAAATAGTTCTGATAAGACAATTTGGTCGAGAATTACTGCTGACCTCTCTCACTGTCTTTGCAAAACAATCTACTTGGTTGCCAATCTCTGGCATTTTTAAATTAATGGGGCATTTGGAGGGCCAAATGATTGTTGAAATTTGAATTTTGCTTGCCGCAGCTTCATCATTTTTTAACAACTCTTGGGGGATATCCGTTATCGTCCAACAGTTTACGGATACGAGTTAGCTGAGTGTTAAGGACAGAATTGAAACTGATGCGAAGTACTCTGTTAACTAGACAGTTAACTAAGTTTACTTTCTGTGTATTGGGTGAAAAAGTGATAACTATTGTACAATTGCTGCAAAGGAATGTTGAGATCTAGTAACATATACATCTAAAAACGGAATAGAGGGGTTATCCTCTACCTTCGAATTGGAACTCATGTAAGGTTGAAGTGAGTTGAAGACTACTAGGAAGTCATTACTCTCACTAACTGAAGGACCTACTGCAAACAATTTTCAACAAATTTGAGAGTCTTCGTGGTTGATGTATGATTATTTTAGAGTTATCCTGGGACATCCATATATATATGTATTAGGTTAACTCCTTGAAGAAAATGCCTTGACACTGCCTCCTCTATGGTGAGGATCAGAACGGATCGTGCTGATTGCAGTGTGTCGGTATCACTTTGTTCTTTTATTATTAAGCATGATTGCAGATGTTACTGGTCTCACTTTAGCGATAATATTGTCAGTCCAACTGTTTCAGTTACTTTCATCACTGCCGACATTTGTAGTCCTCCAGATTTAAGGAGACCACCACCGCATGCCATTACCACGGATCATCATATAATAACGAAGGAATATCATACAAAAAGAGGAGCGAAAGCGTTCCTGTCATTGACAACTACATAATCTATCGATTGTGCTGTGTTCACACGATACAATGGCCTTAATGCAGCAATTGATGGTAGGCCGAAGCCTCTAGCTTCCTCATTTTTAATTTACTAAGCAGATTCCTTTTCCCGGGATTAGCCAACAAATCTGTCACCAGGACTTTCAAGGAACTATTTGTCAGACACCTCCGAGCTGACAGAAATCGGCCTTAAGTTTTTCACTAGAAATTTTTATTTTATGGGCCGGTAGGAGGGCTAGGAGTCAACAAAACAACGATCTAGTAGTGGACCTTCCGCGTAGCTTTTCACTTACCCCTCCAACCAAAGCAAATGAAGTGAAAGGAGAGGTTCTTGAATGTAAAGATCAATCATGGAGTGCCCTGTCGCACTTTCGGTATGGAAGCGTCAAGGGTTACCTTACGTTGGTTATGAGGGTTGCAGCAGGAGACTTTGGGTTACAAGAAACAAACTACTTACACGACACGGAAGAACCAGAGCTAGATTATGTCAGTGGGGCAGTGTGGAGGATCCAATCTGTACCAGGTG
>JAAAKL020013919.1:0-12211 GCA_010016065.2 Carybdea cf. marsupialis auct. non (Linnaeus, 1758) | reverse complement strand
ATAAAATTGCGCTTCGAACGGTACCAAATATAGCTTTAGCATATTTAGTTCAAGGTTGACCCCTTTTTTGAGCTTCAACCACTGGACTAATTCTGTTGGAGTTCTTCTAACTGTGTACATGAAGTCAGAATTACCGTCTGATTCTAGGTGAAAAGAAGCTAAGTGTATCAAAATTATTTTAATTTATTTCGCTGGTTTTCGTTGATCCATGCCTAACATACTGAGGAAAACTTAACAAATGGCTTTCGAAATTGAATATTCTCTACAAATAATCATGATAATTTCGGGTGATGATCTCCACTATTTTGTAACCATGCCACACTTTTTAACAGAATAATACGATTGTTAAATACCCAAAGAGAAAAATGGGATGAATGAAAAAAGTCAGACCATCAATAAACCAAGTTGCCATTCATATTTGTATAGAAGATGTTTCGTTTCACTTCGCTATTTTTTCTTTGCTTTCCAGATTAATGGCATTTGATCAGTGCTACAACAAACAAAACAAGTCTGTTAAACAGCCATGTAGCTGTATGACAAGCAATCAACCCGTTTAACATAATGAACCCATGTTCACATAAGAGATCATGTGCAACATTTGGGTCAGGAAGTAACTTCCTTCGATCCATACCTCTTATTCCTTGCTCATCTTTTATAACGTGACCTGTTCAGTTGAATTACATTAAGTGACATGCCAAACCCTAATCCTAACCCAATCAGAAACAAGCATGCTTCAGCCAATATATATACATTGATTAATATGATAAAGCATCGATTAATGCTCGTGAGTTACACGACGCCATCGACCGCATGCCCGTCTCGTACGAATGAAGCACAAATTGACAGACTACGAGGCTACAGCCGAAAATGGAGAGGCTACTCAGGTGGCCATAGAATTTACAAGGCAAATTGGGGTCACTGTGCACGTCGTATCTGAAATGACCTGCCAAGAAACTGTCTGAGATCTGTAACAAAATCTACCACAGCGATGTCGCCTTCATTTGGCTACATGGAGATATAAAATCTCTCCCGAAGAAACGCGATCTGCTTGTCAAATCAAACTATCGGGGAAATACAATTTCAGTATTCGAAATACTAGAAGTTATATTCGGATACAGATAGATTGTCCAGTTCGTTTAATTTTCTTCGAAGCCACACTATTATGAGATCCACAGCATAAGTCCATCGATGAGTGCGTCTAGAATTACTGGGCGTCTAGAATTACCCACAAAAAAAAAGCAGCATGGTATTTTTATCAAGGTTAAAATCCTTTAGATTCATCGTGATTTGGGCCCAGGCTCAATCCTACATATTGTAACTTCGAGAAGGGTGTGGCTCTTCATCATACACATATTTTCCCTTCTAACAGGGGGCTGAGAATGGTATTCATTATGCATGACCAGTTTTTTGCACATCACGCAACCTTGAGGTGCCTGAGGACCATTCTGATACTAAATTCCTCTCTACACTACCTTTACACAAAAATGCTCCTTCCAATTAAAAATCGGAGCTCTGGTTAAGATGCCGATATAGTTGCAACGTTGAATTTGTAAATGAAATTGACTAGAGGTGTCAATTGATTGCTGACCACTGAATGATTCCAAGGAGTCTTGTATGATCTTTCAATTTCATGAGTGAGAAGGCTCACTCCAAACTAATTGTCTCTATAATTATTGCTTACTAAGTTTCGTTTGCAAAATAGACTAGACTATGTAAGCAACGAGGGGTTATTCAGCATCAGTCGTTGAAAAGAACAGTGAAGCAAGTACAAGCTCTTTAAATATGTTCTATGCTTCAGAAATAAATTGAGAAAGTATCATTGTATGTAATACTTTATTAACCCAATCAAATTTGACCTTCAGCTAACACTATTTTCGTAGCAAACCTATAACTTTCCGACTCTTTTCTGAGTCGACTCAAAGATGAGTTGACTCAGCTTAACGATTAATGCCTTTCTCTGGTATTTTAACGACTTGAGGTGAACCGAGGAATCTTATCGACTCAGCGATTAACCGGTTTGTCTGGATTAACTGGTTTCTTTTAATAACTCAATGATCATAAACAATTTTTGATTGGAATGTTCAGAAACGTGGCAACCTTGGTCTATGTCGATTTTATCAACAATGGCAACTGACAAAGACGTCTAGTAGACTCGACTATAGATAACAAGCAATCTACTTGGAGTTTGTAGATTCTGGTTTTTTACCAAAATTGTAGGACAAGACAAATTTAGAAACTTCGATTACAACTTTGATGCTAAAGGCATTATTAGGGTGGGTTTGCTTATAAGTTTGCTTTTTAATAGCTCAAACGATTAATCGGAATGGCAGAACAGAGTCGACTCACAGTTTAAGATACAAGTAATCAATCAATCGAGTCGATACGGACAGCACTACTTACAATCTCTAGTATCGATATTAGCTGTTCCTTTGTGACGTCACAATTGAATTTTCAAAAACTCTGTCGCAATGTAGGGTTGCACCAACTCTTTGTCTTCAGTGCTTTGACTGCCTGCCTTGATCATTGTACATATTTTGCATTTGTTAAGGTCTTCAGACAAAACTTTAAACATTGAGTCCAAGACAGTACACAGGGAGTCAGAGAGATGGGAATATAGGATATGGTCAGGGCACGGTGATGTTGACATGTGCAATACTATACTATCTTGTTAATGAAATTTTGCATGAACAGCAATATCAAATGTGCAACGGACGATGCGTTGGCTATACCTTGAAAGTATGGATGTTTTGCGGCGCTGGTAAAGTGATAAGTATAAATGGATCAGGATATACTGCGTGATCCAACAAAAGTATTTGGTTGCAAGGAAGTTGTTTTGAGTGCCGTTTCAAAATACATCGAGAAGATCAAGGTTGGTGCCCTAAATGACATACTGATTTGCTTGGTACACTAAGACAGTAATGTGGAGTCAAGAGACTTTTATTCCGCATTGACGTCCATTTTAATTTCACTCGCTCTACGATATGATAATGTAGCTTATGACAGATGTAGTAGGTTAGCTAGAGTACTCAATGATAATCATACGAAACAGCATTACGCATGTTGTCGATATTTTACTTCTTTGAATGTTGCGTGTTAGCAACCAGGGATTATCTTATAAACGAAGAAGAGTCGCTCCACTCATTTTGCTGTCAACAGTATGAGAGCGCATTTGTGAATATGGGGATATATCAGACCGAGGCTTGTTCATAAGATTTTCTCTGGCAGCAACTCTAAGGCGAAATGATGTTATCAAGTGCGAAGGTGTCCTTATGTTGTTTACCTTCGAATTGGCTATGTAGAAGTGGTTGTGCCGGTTATCTATGCCAGTTCCCAGATTGTAATAAAAATACCGTTACTAATGAGGAGACAATCGAGTCCTGTCACAATTGTAAGTTCTGCAGTAGAAGTACCATGTGGAAATACGATTAAAAGACCATAAAGTTCTCAGTGTTGCGGATTGCGCAGTGAGGACCTTCGGTGTTAAATGTCATGAACTCTCCAAGTGCTATGCAGGAAGAATATTGACGCTGGAAATCGGGAAGGGAAATCAAAGTTTAATGGCAAATGTTGTGGCCTCATGTGGTACAGTACAATAAATCAATACCACCCACAAGTGCAACTGTTTGCTTCGTCCTATGCAACTTCATATTTATAACTAGTTGAGTATCGATTCTTGTTCCACTTTTCAACCAAGTTAACTCCTGACGTCAGGAAAATAGCCTTATATCTTGTTGAAAACGATTAATTGAACTTAAAATCTAAAACTTGAACAGACTAATGCTCACTAATACTTCTGTAGACACATGCTGTTTTGGATTTTTTGTAGTTTCTCCTATTCACAGTAAGGGGACGGCAAAGGTGATAATGGAGGCAACAGTGGAACGTCCCCCACGCTGTTTCAAAGTCAAGAAAAACAGTACAATTTTGTACCAATATTAATCTTGTAGAAGTGTTAAGACAATTGGAAATTGCGAACTTCTCATGGCGAGTACACAGCTCGTACATGCGTTGTACGGCCTCGCTCAGATGAATCCAGGAGCCAATCTAGAAGTAAGCCTGTGTGCAGGCAAAACTGATAAAGACGTAATTGTCTGCACCAGGGCGATCTAAATAATAGGCCTGGCCAACACGCAGCTGCAGTCCACGACTGGAGGCCACTGTGAAAATGTAGATTGGCTGTGGATAACTGGTATTTTTTATCATGATGACAGTGTTAAATGCATCCTTGGGCAAAGTCATCCATAACAGATGTGATTTGAGGCTAAGGGAGGGGTGATAACCAAAAAATAACCAATTTAACCAAATGTGGTATACACACAACTCACTGATTCTCTTACAATACATTGTATGGAGATATAAAGAAGCAGTATAATCAAAGGCCACAGACTGTTCTAACAATGAAACATTGGGATAAAGTCATTGAAAATTATTTTCATTAACATATTAGGATGTTGACAGTTTCACAACGTTCTGCTTAGTCTCCTTTGTTGATCTTGGGGTGTAAAATTGTTGAACATCTTTAAACGTAAGATCAGCGAGAAACGACAAATACTCATTGCCTCATCAAATTCTGGCGATTGAATACTTAATAACTTTGTTGAAATTGCATACGATACACGCGGTAACTCCATACAAAGCTTTAATTCCTCATTGATTACATACTCGCACAAGGTCTCAAAAGATCTTACCATATCCTACCGCAAAAATAAGTCTATCTTCTCTGGCAGAGAACATTTCCTTGATGACAAAGATTTTGCTGTTATTCTCCGGGGAGCTAGGAGTCAGGTCAAACTTGGCTTAACACATTCGAAATTAAGGGTGGGTTGACAGGTCTCCTTTTGCCATGAACAGTAATTGTCTTGTATCCTGGAGGAAAATGGCGTTCACAAACAACAGCGTATCTGCAGCCTGGTACATTGTCTCGAGATATAACTGTAAGCCACCTTTCTCTTTCTTCCTGATCCGTGGGAAGTTGAAATACACGTTTCTTGTTACTCTCATTGTAGTTTTCATTACAATTCATCACACAATATTTACGAGGTATGGTTTGACAGCATGACTTCGGTTGGTAATGGCTGAACCCGCGGAGTAGTCCCAAAAGTAACTTGTGATTAACAATAGATGATATCACAAAAATCATAAAGAAAGCTATCTAATAAATAGCAGTATTGATAATCAGGATCACTAAACTTATCTGCACTTAATTACCAGGGATTGCTAAGAACAGATTGCATTCCATCCCTTGGACGTCAACGTGTTAACGTCTTCAAATTGCCGACTAGCTGAGTGAGTTACTCCGGAAAATAATATCCTCACAAAAGACTATCTTTCCCAATCATTGATCATTGGGAACATATATAGAAAGTGCTTCTCATCTAGTCATTGCCAGATATCCACTAAAAGATACATAAGGTCAGATTAAAGACACATTTTAGCTCACAAGATTGAAGAATGACTATTGCTGCAACAGGAAAGTTTCACCTTGATTGTGAAGTATGAGCATCTGCCCGCTATGTACTGTCTGATGCGTACATCAACTATTGTTATGACTTCTTAATCCAGTACACGACAATGACAAATTGCATATCTTATGGTTTAGGATAAAATATTAAATTATTCCAAATTTTCGGATGGCCTTTAGTCGCATGCTGCCAGCCTGTTATTTAGATCACTGTGGTCTGCACCCATACAAAAATACTAATGCAGTTTATTTCAAGTCGACAAAAGTGTAATACAGTTCATTGTCCACTTGGAGATGCTTCTCCTGCAGCTTTTTTATTGTGAAAGCTGCATCTATTGTCTGCTTTGCTGGATAATATTTAGCTTACGTGCTTCATAAGATGATGAGAATCTGTAATCTTCTCTCTACGACATTTTCCCCAATACTTTCGCGATATGCTCTAGCAATTTGATAACTTTAAAGTTTTTATACTCAAATAGGTCTAATATTATCTTGGATATAATGATCCGTTCACATGGCTCACATTCACATGGCTTGACTTTTTCTCACAACAGTCTTTCTGCAGTAGTGTCTCTACTGTTTGGACTCATTCTTCATCCATGTGCTTTAAGTCTAGTTGCAGTCCAAAGTTCTGATGCCTTTCAACTCTTAATTTTCTTCATAACATTTTTATCTTTCTGTCCTGTTCTCGGTCTTCAACTTCTTTGTCTTCCTGAAGCAGTTTACTCTTCTGAGCCACTTTTAGTAGGCTGTTAAAGTACTCTCTCTATCTCTCTTTATCTTTCCGTCGTTTTGTACTAACAATGCCTCTTGGTCTTTCATGGACCTTACTTCTCTAACACCCTATCTGCTCTTTACCCTTTGTTTCGACACCTGGTATAGTGCCAAATCCAGCGAGGGACGCAAGAGACGTGCGCCCGCTAATTTTTGCAGAACATCATTTCTCCGCACATAAATTTACCCCTGCACAAGAGAGCTTCGGTGGGATCAAAAGTCCTGAAGGTAGAAAATCTTTAATGGAATGATATTCCTATGTATTTTTGTACTGATGGAAACACAGACTGGGACATCATATATCTATCACTCTTTTCCTTTGTTACCTGCCATCTTTCTTAACATTTTGGATAAGCACAGCTTGCAGATTATCTTTCCCTTCCTTAGTTTCCATCTTTTTATACTTCCCATTTTAATGTAGACACCACTGTCTTAGCTTCTCTCTGGCTTTCCCTGTATGAACTTTCCGGTTTTCTTCCTTTCCAATCGGACATGCTTTTCTGTCCTTCTTCTTCTTCGTGGCTTTCTTTACTCTGTACCACCATGTCTTCCTTCGTTGGCAATAGCCTCCCTCCATGTTTTCACACACTGCTTCTATTGCTTCAATCATAGCACTGCCCATGGCTTCCCCGTTCTCTTTTACTGTCTCTGTAGCTATTTGATCTGTTTCTTGCTGGAATAAGCTATGTAGGTGGCCGACTACAATAATTGTATTAAAGAACAAAAAAATGAGTCTAAAAGATATTCTTAGATATTTGAAAAATATGCCATAAAAAGTTCTTAAATATTCTTAATTCTGAATGATACAAAACCTTCATGTTCTGAATATTCTAATTCCGAAAAGCCCTTTTCCTTCAATTTTCTGACGAAGGTAGGAAGGCATGTAAACAGGACAGTAAACTGTCAATTACAGTTGCAGTCTCTTCCAGCTGTAACCAGATAAAAAGTGCAGAAAAAACCTCCAAATGTAACCAGAGAAAAAGCTCATTACGGTTAACACAATAAGTAATATGACTTACCTTAAAAAGTTACCAGAAGATTACTTCAAGATCATCAAAGTTCGCAGCAAATCTCTAGACTGACTTGAATGTTCAGCAAAATACGACTTCGTCGAAGTATAGAATTTCTCCGGTTAACAAACATCCCTTTTGAGAAAGGAATGTGACCACTATTCATTAATATCTCCTGTCTCTTTTCAATAGAGAACCACTCGTTTGAGATTGCCATGTCTACGGGAGGAGCAAAGTAGAATAATGTTGTCTTGACAATCGCGGAGGGATGGTGGATAGCGTGACAACAACAATTCTTCGATTATTCGTATAACTGAATTTCCCTGATGATTTTCAAACTGTTCGGACTTGGCCGTCCAAGCAAAGATTCAAAGAAACGGAGTTAACATTTACAGTACTTTTTATACATAAATACAAGGTATGGAATGCAAATTGATACTCGCTAACTTAAGCCTACTTCGTTTTGAAGATGTTCTTGATTTCTTTATTTCTACTATTTTTCAAGGGTTGCGCTGTTCAATCATCATTCAATTATGTTTCTTTCAAAAACATAGGTGCGTTTCTTATTTTGCATACAACTCAAAGGAGTAGCTAAGATCTGTAGTTGAATAACTCTATATATTTAATCCTTACGTATTAAAGCTTCGGCATAGAGTGAAAGCAGGCACTCCTGCCCGTTTATATCTACCGTCCTGCTAGTGCATCAAGTAAGAGAGAATTTTGTGCACCTCGCTCTTTGAAGACTGGGCTACATAGTACAATGATGTAACAACTGGTGCCATTCTCCGGTGAGCAGATGGCTCGATATTGAAACTTGCATAAATGTATAACCAAATCACTAAACAGGCTAATGAATAAATGAAAGTTGTGGCATAAAGAATAAAAGGTCTGGCACACAGTGCACTTATTCTTATAAATGAAGAGTTGTGCAATGAAATGTTATTCTTTTAAAAAAGACCATGAGTGAGGAACATGGAATCAGTTGGGACTTGAAACACTCCCTTCGTATTATTTGACTCTTCAGATCTATTTGAAAGTATAGACATGCTTAATACCTGTTGGTCTTACCTTTCTCTGATTTCATGTTTCGAGGTTTCAATTTGTTTTCAATAAATTTCGGTTCCGTTTTCCCAACCCCTTGAAAATTCGATCCCAGGTCCAAGTATGTGACCTACTTTCCTTGCATAAATTAACGTCAGCACCATTTTGCATTCTAGTAGCCAAATAAGATGAAAGAGGTGGTCTGTTTATTCATTAAAAACATTTTGAATCACGCATCAAGGTTTCAAAATGGTTGTATAATTGTTTACTTCTCTCTACAAAATACAGCGAGTCCAGGGCGAAATCGTCTTTTTCCTTTCCTCACGGGCCCTGGAGTAAACGGGGCTATATTAGAAAATGTAGTCAATGAAGCGTCTCAGTAAGCGAAAGTTTGGAATTCATCTGCTAACTAACCGATATGAAATAGGATTGTAAAATATCTTATGTAGTGCAAAGTGTGAGTGCCTGAGCCGGGGGCCTAGAGACTGCAGGCTGCGGACATTATTGAGCAAAATCTTGTTTGGGGTTCTCTTTGGTGAACAATATATCAAACTGATTGATTTCTTTAAAAATCTCTCTGACTGATCTAAAATCTTCAAAATATTGACTATCCTTAGACGTCTGTTTGCATTCGGGTTTAAAAGTGGGTTGATCTCGGCTCAGCTTTGTAGCTAGGGTAAATAGGGTTCTGGTAGGTTCAGCGTGATTAAAGATTAAAGTAATTAAATAAAATTTCTATTCACTATTGTTTAACTTTTGAATATTACGCCCCTTCTATCCTATATTTATCATTGTTCCCTTCTTTAATATGTAGGCTAACCATCGTTTTGATAGCCACAGTGATTATTTTACTATTTTGATCTTGCCTCTTCACTTGCGGAACTGTAGCAGGGGCCTGGCACTGCTCATTAGATTCCAGGAAACTGCTGATACGTGAGTATCTGTTGCTTAGTATAATCTGTGACGTCATGGCCTACCACGAAGACCGAGAAAACACTGCAGATCTCAGAGCACGTCCCTAAGGAAAATGTGAACTCGTTGCTTTTCAACATCTTTATGGGACCTCCAGGAGTGACTCTCCTTACAGCCAATCAGGAACCTATGAAAAACGTTGCTTTTGTGCCATTAGCAAAGCCAAAAAGTGAGATAAGTGTAAGCATTGGCGGGTGGAATTTCAGTATAGTTGGAAAGGGATTCAGTAGCTTGAGTTTGGGAAGTGCATACACATTAGTGGTGACTAAATGTTTTCACTCTCTTTCCGTCTTCAAATCGCAGAATTTCTGTGGCTTATGTTAGACGGTGGTGGCTGGTACCCTTCGCCACTCCCCGAAATTGCATAATTTTAGATGATATTCATAGTGTTAATGTACTCATCAGGACCAATCGATTGATGTATAAATGATTGATAAGTACTGTACTCTGCCGGCAAAACTCTGCCTGAGGACGGACGTACGAAGGGTTTGGGGGACGATAGGAATTTTTCTCATCACCCCAGGGTGCGATAGCCAGAAAAGATTGAGGAACACTGGTGTCGACTAAACCATGAGGCAACTTTGAACTTTGGCAGACCTAGACCTTAATTCACATATTTGATTGGTCTATTACTATAAAGGGTCCGTTGATTCGTCCAATAGCATGGTATTATCTAACAAAGCAATACCTGGTGTGTCTATTTAGGAAGGACTTGACTGTAATCTTCATGCAACGCAAACTTCGGATCTTCGATTTAGAAGATTTTTGACTATTATTGCAATTATTGAGTGAGTGATTATTTCTTTGCCATAACTTTGGTAAAGCACGATAGAACCGTTTGTCAAACAGCCATGTGTTTTGTGGGTTTTTTTGTGCTATGAAGGTGCTCAAATCATGTGAAGCCAAATTTAAGAGAGCGTACTGTACTGCTACATGGTTGTTTTACGTTACGAAGACGTAGCGGCAGCTATGAAGGGGAAATCACTTTCAAGAAATATTTTATACTATATGTTCGCAATGTATTTAATGGGTTACGTTTAACCATAGTAATTGGAAACTTCGGAAGATTACTTTTAACCACACTAAATATACCCTACAGTAAATTCGACCTGACTCCCATTCCAATAGCTGTGGATTGAACAGAACTTATCATGAGATATTTTGGTTGTCACAGATAACATAATCATCGTAACAGACCCCACTCCACGGGTCTTAAAATGTAGGGGCCAACGGTAACAGAACAAAAGATCACCGTGAGCAACATTACTAATAATAGGTAGTTTATAGTGACGCAATGCTAAATAATAAATATCCCAAATTTCTCTCTCTCGTTGGTACGGGGCCTTAGCTCAGTGGAAAAGCGTCGTGGCTGCCCAAAAGGGGCGTTTAAAATTGGGGAAGGAACATACCCCTCGTCCAGGTACGTCATCCCTGTTAACCCACCCATACCTGTTTCATTTCATGCACGTGAACTGCCTTTACCCCAACTTCCTTCTTTTCTTCTCCTCCCTTCTGAAGGAAAGAACATCACTCACGAAAGGCATTGTTCGACAGAAGTGTGAAACCAAGGAAACCACCTCAAGATTTTTATTGTACCTGCCGGCCAAGTAATTGCGTAAGGACAAGCGACCAATGCTGGAACATGCAGAGCTAGTATACAATCACACGCTGCACATTTCCTAGCTTCGAGAACGATGGTTTTCCAGGCTTCCAGCGACAAGAAAGATACTCCATTGGCTTGGCTGATCTGCACTGCTAGTTTCTTCACATGGGTTTGTACTTATGGATTTCAGTTTTCTTTTGGAGTAATATTCAGCGAACTTCTAAGAGAGTTCCAGGAGGCCAAATCGAAAACAGGTAGGCCCAGCTGAGAGCTTTTAAAGACTTGACTGTAGATACTTTTACGAATTGATTGCCGGTGAGAGTAAAGATCGCTCTTAAGCAGACGTTCCCGAAGTAGTTTTCACGGGGCTTCCCTGTTTTCTTACGAACAGGTACTTTTTGAAAATCAAGATACAAAATTTGTGTGCTCTTCATATCAAACTATGGTAGTTGGAATAACCTTCGATTTGCTAGCGATAAAATGAAGATTACGATAGTTCTCGTCATCATCAATTGCTTTTCTGCACAGAGGTTTTAATCAAAACTTCTCATTCTTTTAGGATCGGATTTGATAATTGAGTTTTCCAGGTATGAGGGCCATTGTTTGGTTGACATAAACAATCTATATTTAGTTATCACTACGAAACACGCACTATCGATAATTGATCGCCAACTGTTTCTGATGTAGAATCTATTTTTAAAATATGAACAAGTGAGTTCGGCCAGGGAATACATGGTTTTATTTCTAAACCAGCGCAAGCTCAACATTCTCTTATTTTGTTCTGGTCATGGTGACTACAGGAGGTACTGAGCCATATACGATCAGTTGAATTTTTTTTCGGACAGTACCACCTTGGCGAAATGTGAAAGACAGCTATCACCAGTGTTGACGTTGAACTTTCACACTGAGGTCATGTAAGATTGTTCGGTCCATGTCGATTTATACTTGTAATTCTTTGACTTTGGTTTCGGTTACAATCAGTATTAAAAACCATTGTTCCTCACCGGGTCTCATCTTAGTCTCATCGGGTTCCAGATTTGTTGTTGTATTAGGCCAAATGGAAGCCTCGATACATACAAAAATCTTTCACACTAATTTTAAAGACGCAGTAAATTTAATGAAAGTTATGCAATTTTGCGTGTCGGATACATATCTAACTAAAAGACTAACGCCAAGTTACAGATAGGGAAATCTATTGCTAGAAATTCAGTCTCAACAGGACTTTATTACCGCGTGAGGACAAGAGACAAAATATTTGGCACAGTGTTCCATATCTCATCAATGTCTCATCACCCTTCTCCAAATCAAGTATCACTCCACTTTTGTTGGAAGTCTTATGTCTACCCACTT
>JAAAKL020013918.1:0-12212 GCA_010016065.2 Carybdea cf. marsupialis auct. non (Linnaeus, 1758) | reverse complement strand
TACGTAAACGGTACATGGTACAAGATATAATTTATTCGAATCCAAACAACACTCCTCCTAGGAAAGCAGGCTAGAATAAATCCTTAATATTCTAATTAAATTCCAGGTTCTTGGTTTCTGAAGTCTGAATAACTATGCTAAAAATTTGTAATGCCAAGTATCCTAGTAGCATATTGGCTTGGCATCTTCCTTCGTCTTTGTGAAGGTGAGCATAGATTGCAAGAACATGGCAAAGAGTTTATTTATGTCAACACTGTTGCCACATTCAGCTTCAAGTAGAAATACTGTTTACTCAGCATTTGATGCTTGGTAGTCAATTCTAATTCATCACCAGCCAGTGTTCAGAGTGTTATGAGAGAGAGAGAGCACAGCGCATGCGTTTACCAGTTGCAGGACGTTTTTAGAAGAGCCCCTGAATTTAGAGTTGCTTCAAGTGCTAAAAGCCGGTTAACTTTGAAACCTTGCTAAAGGGTCTGATAATTAAACATTGCATTCTCTATTCCAAAAATTTTTTGGTTTTCTTCTTTTATAGCCTACCTATGATGTCTCAGTCCCTTACCGGTAAGTCTTGCTTAATTTCCAAGTCTTATGTTTCATTATATAATAATTCAGTTAATGTAGCCACTCTAATTACTGATCATGTTAAACGTTACCAGAGTTAGTATCATGGCACCCATGATGTACGTTTTTTGACACCTGGTAGTCAAGAAAAGATTACATTAGCAAGGCATCACAGTAAATTTGATCCTATGCATACAGGACCGCTTTGCATTGCACGCCATGTCTGTCTTTACATTTTCAAGTTGGACAGAGGTCAGGTTTTTAATCTACGTAAACGGTACATGGTACAAGATATAATTTATTCGAATCCAAACAACACTCCTCCTAGGAAAGCAGCTACTTCAATCTACCTGTTTGACATAACGTGCCTTATTGAGCAATGCAGTTAAGTGACTTTATCCACTGTCACTATCTTATGATAACCGTTGGCCTGTAGTTCTACATATAGATAATAATTTGTGACATAGACTTACCTTAGAAACGCCAGTTGATCTTTGTTTCCTCTTCCCAAAAG
Organism: Carybdea cf. marsupialis auct. non (Linnaeus, 1758); assembly: GCA_010016065.2. Lineage (NCBI taxonomy): Eukaryota > Metazoa > Cnidaria > Cubozoa > Carybdeida > Carybdeidae > Carybdea > Carybdea cf. marsupialis auct. non (Linnaeus, 1758). The sequence goes on along the minus strand of JAAAKL020013918.1, from coordinate 11,137 downwards.
AATATTTTCTTGGTTTTATGGCAAACCCATTGATAAGATTATAATCGATTGAGCAGTCTTTTCAATTCAAATACGTTTTTCTTAAGTAACATAAAGAATACGATGAGTTTTGCACATGTAAGAAGACCTCGAGTTTTAGTTATTTTGGAAACATCAGATGAGATGAACAGTTATTGGCATCTACATTGATGAGCAAGAGGAACCGAGAAATTTGTCGTAGGAGGGACTATGCTTACATCACTTGTACTCGAAACGTTTTAAAACTTTGGGAATTGTAGGTCCTAGGAAATGAAAACAAAAGTACAAGTTACAATAATAGAGGGATAGCGTCCCTCTTGAGATGAAGATTCCGTTAAGATTTGAAAAAAAATACAACAATTCAGTCTCATTTTTAAATTCAAGAGTTCTGCAGAAGGGGATTGTATGGCGAAACGGAAAAATATGCGGCAAACACTTCTTATTGTCGAGAAAATGTTTTGAAGCACATGGGGCAAAGAATATTTGAGAGTTAGCTCCATAAGGGTCCTCTGCTCCTAGTTGTACAGTAATGAAAGTAATTCTTTCTTAACATACTTATTAGGTGAAACTGGCTCCATCATGCTCCCATGGAGGAGTCGCCATTGCTTTTAGAAATTAATTAAAATTAAATTGATATGATTTGGTTTTTAACCCTTCATTAAAATTTTAATTAAGATGACTTTTCAAAATCGTAGTATCCAGTGGAAAGCATCATTATATGCCGTTTTGCAAGTCTCATGAAGATCATTACCTATCAGTTGGTTTTCCACTGAGAGGAGGTACATCCTTTAAAAATGTTTTATAGGAGTCTTCATAAAAATTGTGTACCAAAAACTGCGGGACGTTTACTTCATAAGAAAACAAGAGATTGAAGATCTTCTGTTGCACGTTTAAAGCCTTACCGTGGAGAACAACACAAATGAAGACTGTACAATAAGAATATTATAACTCTTTGCTATATTGTACTTATTTGCAGTCAAACGTCTTCTTTTGACCGGCTAAGAACCTTGACATATTTTCTAGGGAGACAAGCTGTCAATTTCAATATTTGTACCTAGAACCATTGCGATGGGTTGGCCCTTTTGTAGTGGGTGTGAGGGTAAAATTTGCCTAAAATAAATCAATTTCTTTTACCTCAACTTTTCATAAAGCGGGGCAATGAAAGTAGATCGCTTATAAGATTAGGATATAAAACGGAGTCTTTTGGGTTTTTATAATGTGACGCGTCAACAGAGTTACGATTTTCAGCTTTCAAGAATATTTAAAAATAGTTTAAGTTTAAAATTGTCGTCGTTTATAGAAGCAAAAAAGCATGTAAAGAAATCCTAAACGATTGGGCTAAGATGGATGCAGTTTCGGATCCAAAAGTGTTGTGTTGAAATAAAACATGAATGAAAAGACGGATTATCCTAAACGCAGACAAAAAGCTGAAATGAATTTATTAATACCAAAATATAATTACATTTTGACTAGTCAAGTCAGACTTCTGTCCTAACAGAACGTTTTCCTTGCCTCTTCAAGTGCAGAATTACTCCTTATTCATTCATCAGATTTTTGAACCGTCTAAAAACTAAAGCCCTAAATTTACTTTAGAACTTCGCAAGAAAAGTCAGTCGTAATACGGATGGGGGTGTGGCCGGGATCAAAAGCTTTAAAATATCCTCAACTTTGCACTACCCTAGTTGTCCTACTGGATTACCATTCGACTCGAGTTCTATAATCTGCATACATGACGTCAGAATTTCTATCTAATAATGGGGCACAAGGAGCGAAGCATATCAGAACTGTTTGATTTTTTTCCCTCGGTTTTGGTTGATCCATAAGAGAGCAATTTTAAAGAATCGCTTTTAAAAAGTGCAATTCTCTAAACAAATATCACTCGTTTTCGCTTGTTTTCGCTAATTTAAGTAGTTGTTACCAAATCCTCCTGTTTTGTGACCAATATGCACTGAATAATATAATAGATATTTATTCAAGAAGAAAAAGAATGTATGAAAGAAAGCATACCATCTATAAACCAACTTCATCATTTATATTTATATAGACAATTACTCCTTTTACTTCGCTATTCTTTCTTTGACTTCCATAATGATTGCGTTCGATTATTATTGCAATAAAACATGGAAAAACTCAAGAGTATTACACCCGACATACAGCTGAATAACAAGCAACTTACCCGGTTAACATAGTGGACACATGCTCATATAAGAGACCATGTACAAAATTTGGCTAAGTATTACCTCTAACCACTACCTCTCCTCTCTTCGTTTGAATTAGGCTTATTAACATTCAAAGGCCTAATGAGAAACAAGCATGGTTCAGCCACAATATGAACCTTATTTATTACGATAAAAAATCGATCAGAACTCGTGTGTTACATAACGTTTAACAATTGCATGCCTTTCCCGTTCGAAGGAGTCGCAAACTGACTAGAGCGCAGACTACGAGACTGGAGTCAAAAATGGATGAGATCACTCAACGCGCAAAACAAAATTTAAGAGACAAATGGGTGTCACCATACGCAATTCGCCTGAACGTTGTTACCATTTTACCTGATATTATCTTCACTATTCTCTAGAGTGGTTTACATCCCCGCAAACAACCGTTCGCTACGCCACTGTTTGTGGCGGCCATGTGTTGACGTTTTGTATAAAGTGGTATTAATAACTGACCTCGGCATAAATATGAGAAGGTGCACATCAATAATTTGAACTGGTTAAGATAGAGAGAGGCTTGCTATATTATAAAAAAAATGCAATACGATTATTTTTCCTTACACTTATTTACACTACTCGAGCTTTATACCATATATATTTGGAAGCCGACTACAGCTCGAGTAAGAAAGCAATCGGCTCTTTGCTCCCTCGTGATGCAGTATTTCCTACATTATCCGGCCACTATTGGACCAGGAAGGAAGCTAGGGGGACCTGAGTCACCTTCACAAAGCGTGTACAAAATACCCTCACACAGACCTTTGTAACAAAGTACACTAGTATTTAGAATAGATGAAAATTAATTTGAGTGATGTCCCCTCCGCCTAACAGAATTGGTTGTCCACGCCCTTGAATTGGACGAAATTTTCTGCAAGACCTTAAAAAAGAAGCAGATTGTATTCAAACAACCTGATTTTTAAATTCAAAACAATATTTTGAAAAGCTATAAACCTGATTTTCATTGTTGCGGTAAAACAGAGAATTAATTGAAACAAATATGTATCAGTCCATACCAACACCTTACAAACACACAAAGTAACGCAATTAACTAAACAATAAATTTTCCTATCATCTTGTCTGTCAATGGAAGGGCCTTTTGCCGCAAGGCACCCCTAGAATATTGCCTTGTCCCGTTCAGTGGATGACGACGATGTGTACAAACATGAAAAGGATCAAACTTTTCAAGCGACTCCTTTTATCATGATTCTGTGATTTCCATTTGCTGAAAAATGATAAACCTGAAGAGAACAGGAGCATTTGTTTTCCTACGCTGGACAGCTGAGGACAGATTAGATTTTAGTTGTATGATATCTAACAGTAATATCAACAGCTCCAATGACTTGTTGTGGCAAGAAAATCATCATCATATTTAAGTATAAAAACTGAACTTGATTTGAACCAGTTATATTACAAGCATTTAGCATCTACATTGTCCAAAACCTGTGGCGGCCTAAGAGGGATTTTGCTGGAGGGGCCAGGCCTGAGGTGGCCCCTATCAGTGCTAGCCTGAAAAGATTTTCGCTGAAAAGCGCAGATTGAAAGAAGTACTCGTACGCCCTTAGTATTAGTACTATTTGATAGAACGCACAGAGTTAAGAGAATGCGAAGTAAAAATGATTACGTTAAAACCACTCTTGTGTAGGATTTTTTGGACCGATCAAAGTGAACGATACTAACGCACAGAATTGTTGCTATTCAACAAAGACGATGAGGTAATTACAGAAAACGGCACCAAGTAAACTTGGAAAAGGAATGAGCTTGCTAAATCGAATGAATTATTTCGATAGCAGCTGCATAAAGCTCCTCGAGCAATCAATGTCGAATTCTAACAACAAATTGTTGCAGTGTGTCATACTTCGCAAATTCCAATTGTTTTACGGTGACTACGAATGGACGATCAATTAAATAGTCTTTGCGCACTGCATCAAAAGGAGCAAGATGGACGAGAGGTCCAGAGAATATTGAATTCAAGAAATGGGCAGATTCGCTTAAAGTCTTCTCAATATATCTCTATTTTTAGTAGTATCTATTTCAATCAGATTTTATGTCTGGCAGCGAGGGATTGAAGAGATATCTCAAAAATTCCAACGAAAACGAAGAAGAGGAACACTTGAGTGTACAGAACATACTTTTTGAATAAGGTTCATATTCTTTTTGCACAAATTCCGTAGTTTGTTGCATAGCTTGCCCAATTTCCCCAAGCTGTTAACAGATTTAACTAATTTCTTCTAAAAATCACAATAACTAAAAATTGCAGGCGGAGTTGTAGTTCTTCCTCTATAGAAGTAATTATTGAAAACTCATCCCTGTGCTGGTTTTCGATCCACGGCCTTCTGTACTGCAGTCCAGCGTGCTAGCCGCGACATTGTATAAGCTTGCTCCCCTTGGAGAACAAGGTTTCCTACACAATGAAACCTATAACACCATGACTACACAGTGCCTTCAATCAACACATTACGAAAATTCATTGCTGGAACGTGTTGCTACAATGGCCTGGCTTGCAACAGTAATATCGATCATGAGTATTTTTCTTAAAATTTGAATATAAGCTATTATCACTATCATAATTATTATTATTATTATTATTATTATTATTACTTAACGCGTGGTAAGCACTAATAATAAAAACGTTAGAAACCAACAGTTAGGGCACTATAAAAAAGATTTTTTTAAGTAAGAGCGTTTGCTAATTCTGTTGTACTGCAAAAAAGGTGTGTAATTCTCTCTGGTACAAGCAGAATATTGTCACAATCAACAGTAGGGCATTCAATTGTTCCTGGCCCATCGTAGAGTGGATTCTTTTTTTCAAACGCTTTAAAACCGAAATGTCCGTTCATCGGTTGATGACGTGATCGGAATAGTAGCGGCTATGGCATTCGCCTGAAAAACTGTTGGATAGGCATAAATCAAATTATATTTTGGGTGGGGAAGAATACCCAAGCAATCGAGGAATGTCCTTTGTCGGAGAGTGTCTCTTCATTTCCTAGGTTTTGATGGGCATTATTATTTCATCGTCATCCACCATATCAACTGCACCATTGTCTTCTAAACTTTCAACTGCACTTTCTCTGAGGAACTTTGCGTCAAACGTCCTGACGATACTCGTAAAACTGTACAGATCGCTAGCACGTTGATAAGAATCGATCTTATACATCTCGCAGAAATTTTTTCTGTTATCTTGGTATTGTGATTGGGATAAGAATTTCTGTATCAAGTCAGAAAAAACAGGTGGCGAAAACAATCTTAAGGCATCAAGAATGTTCTTATTCTCACTAAAACGCCTCCTTGCAAAAACACTGTCAACGGCCAAATAAAATCCATTTTAATATTAGCCTTTCTTCCGCAGTTTCTTCTGACAGTTCAGCAGCTAACCTGAAATCGGTAAACGTCACCGTTCACTTCTCACTGTCTTGCAGAAACAACATGCATAGTTTGCCTGAGTAGCTTTCAGCGCCTCCTTCTTGTAGCTTTCGGCGCCCCCTTCATAATCGTCTCTGGAGGGTCCCTGGTCCCTTTGCCCCCCCTGGCAGGGTACCACTTCCCAGAATTTGTTTAATCTTGGTTCTGAACAAAAAAAGTAACGATAACCGAATACCCACCGCATTTACTTTAAAGCGGTGTATATACTTGCCTTCACCTTTAAACAGTTACGAAGTTGTCTATTATCCTATCCATTATTCATTTTGTTTTCCATTGTTTCCCTTGAGCTGTACTGAAAGCACTACAAAATCGCTCCAAATTTGTTTTAATCTCTTGATGACTTCCACAAACCCTCGGGCATGAACTACTTTTAACAAGATAGCTGACAACTGACGTCAAAGAAATTACTGGAAAACAATTCAGTTCAAATCCTGAGAAGATAGAGAATAGAGGGTGTGTTCCTTTACATTCTTTGTGTATTTGAAATTTCAGCATTGAGGCTTAATCAAAAAATTAATAGTCAAAATGACAACGTTTTCCTCTATGCAGAGGTCTACGTAACTCCAAAAGATGTATTCATATGATTTCCCTACGGTGTCAATAGAGCCCCTATTTGCGACTGCCATACGCAATTAACGTTAGTACCATATCAAGCTTTTAAACTTGATAATTGATAGTTGATAGTTGATAGTTGAAAAATATATTTGATAGTTATAAAACAATTATAGAGATGTAAGTTTGTCCTTTACTTGGAAGAGTAGCCTTATACTTTTAAAATCAGCACACTCTGTGTTGTCTACTTTCCCTTTTATAATTGGTGTAATAACATATTAGGAAACTAGTATCTTTTCTTAGGTCACAATGTCATTCAAGAGTGCAATAAGTAGCTCAACTCATTGCTTTCCGATTGCTTTGAAATTTTCGTTAGGGGTGCAACTCTTTCTTGCCCTATGTTTCTGAGTTTAAGAACAACGTCTTCTATACACATCAGATTTATTGGTCCCTCTCAGCTATAATTTTATGAAGAATTTACAAGGTTGTTGAAGTAACGGACTTAAAGATCCTGATTTACCCGCCGTTGTGATCACTTGACTAGCCTCATCCTTGACAAAGTATCCTTGCCTGTTTCTCTTACTGCAGTTATGTGATAGACCATCTTCTCTCCTCACTTTGGTGCTCCTCCTCTGTTGCCCGATGCTTGGTTCTGGGAAGAGGTATTTTTGCTTGCTTCTGAAAGTGATTGTAGCCGGTTTTGTAATTTTATATCCCTGAATGATGGGTCCTGAATTTTGCTTTGCCATCATCGGATGCAAAGGTTTCTGAACGTATCACCTCTTGTGCAATTACAAGCTTTTACAACATTTCTATCAAGTATTTTTGGTCACTGATGACGAACTACGGACGTTTTACAGTAAGTTTGTGTTGACTACTTCATGTTTTCGATTCCACCACTTTATTTTCGATAAGTAAGCTCTTAGATCTTTCTTTTGTTGTGGGTTTAAAGTGTAGCTTCATAATGACTGGGCTGTATCACTGGCTGCTGCCTCACCTGATATCATCTTGCAGTTTCACACAGGCACTTCGTTCCGCTTCCCCATGAGAAAATCAAACTTGAGCTCCTTTGTCGCCGCATTCATGCTTTATGAAGTGCGAAGATTCTTTCTGAAGGGTGTGTTTGCCAGGACACAGTCACAAACTTAGGAATAGTTGAGGGGTTATTTTTGCTATTACCCTTGTATTCGTGTATCTTGCATACTACGTAGCCGTTAAAATCCCTACCGATAACAAGGAAGTCTTGTTACGATCCTCATACAGTGTTCTCTAGAAACAATTTGTACTTTTACCCGGTATCTTAAACCCGTTTCCTTCTCACCGACCTCCCTATGCCTACCCTTTGTTCCTATAAAACATATACTACATTAACACTTCTTCCTGACATGAAATTTATATTCCAAGTTGCGATGTTTAACTTTACTTTTGCACTTGGAAATTCACATTGAAGACCGTAATAAATCTCTCGCTATATCCATGTTTAATGCAGATCCTCTGGATTAGGCATTAGCATATCTAGTATTAATCGATGAAAACACATTGATAATCAATCTTTTGCATAGTTTTGTAGACGAATGTTCTTCTTCTAGCTGTTCTCCTCCTTTCACAACCTCGCTTGAGACAGGTTACGGGGGAGTTGTTTGCAAGAGCGTGCAAAATTCAATTTGTTCTCTCTCTTTTCTCGCTGCTCCCTTCTAATACTTTACACCATATAGTATTATTTGTTTATCTTTGAAATTTATAACTAGAAATAGGTCAAAAAGCCGATTTTATGGTTTTTATTTTGTTCAGTATTTTCTAGGAAATTACACTTCACAGACTTTGTGGCTTTAGATATTTAAACCACAGTGAAATTTCGCTTCAATCATTTGAATTTCTAACCGCCAAATGTTCTTATATCAGCCTAAGTTGACGTCAACAAACGTATCTGTAGACTAATAACGGGGTGGTTTACTTTTAGACTTAATCTGGTGGATTTAAGTCGGACTTATAAATAATGGCTTTCGAAGAAGAAACTTAATGTCAAGTGATAATAGAGTCGTATTATGGCAACTTTGAATGATGTTTAATCTGATGTTGGCCAATAAATTTCTTATCAATATTATCAAAACAAAGCAATAAAATTGGAACGTGGACATTATAGATAAACACACCTCAAATTCAGCATGGCTACTATTTGTCTACACTCTTCTTGTAAATGTCAGCTGTGAAGCGACTTTGGGAATGCCTGACAAGAAAGGCAACATTGTAATGATTTGATGTTTTTCGTTCCTTTACAGCTGCGCCGTAGTATGTATTCCCCAGACCCAAATTATGTAAATAGATAGCTATGATGATGTGCATGTCAATGCAGCGAGTCAGTGCAGCGATGCCTACGTTAAACTTTACTCACGGAAAACCGTCGACAGTGCGTTCAACAACTGAGAAACACACAAAATAATTTGTGGTAAAATCTCGTGGAACATTTTTTAGTTGGAGCAATCAAAAATCCTGTAAAAAATTTTCCGGCTTCTGTTTCTCCCATTGCGGTTGACCCGATGTTTCTAAAGAGCTAATAAAGTTTGAAAGTTCACTAATGATGTATATTGCCTCAAAATACGAACTTGCTCGTGCTAAATAATGCACGAAGTTCAAGCATTGCACGAAGTATTTACAAACGCTCATTTTCAGCGTTATTATTGTATTTGGTGGTTTTTCTGCTAAATGAATGACCTACAGTTTAAAACTGAATTTAACTGCGGCAGCAACCTAATTTATGGTTAACGTACAGACGTAAAATGGTTTAAAAAGTAGTTTTTCTGTAGAAGCAAGACGACTGTGACAAAGCGAGCTAGTCCTTACGCGTATTTCTATACCTCCGCTTGTTGCAACGAGAGAAGTGAGTTTGATCCTAGCTCTAAGCAACTTGAGGCTCTACGAAGTCCCATTTGAGCTTTGTTGCTTCAGCAGTCCGAATTAAAAGACAGTTGGAATGACCGTTTAATAGGTTTTGAATCCAAACAACGTAGTTCTCTGACAGTCAACTACGCAATGCCATGGTAAATATCAGCTTGTCTGTTCCTTCTTGACTTTTCTCCAATTCATTGTCTAAACGTTGATAGGCTGATCACGGAACTTTAGCTTCACAGACATGACTTTCTTTGAATCTTTGGCCGCGGATTATTTCCTATGGTTTCTATATTTGAATAACTATGATCAAGCATGTGACAAAAATCAAAGTCTTCAACTTTTGTCTTGTATTGAAAAGCTGCAGGTCCCATTTACAATAAACGTCACTCTCCTTGTTTTCTTTTTCTGGTAGTTAACAAGCTTCACTCATATTTCGTGAGCTTTCGTGGATGCATTACTCGGATCTTGTGCGGAGAAAGAACATCTCAGAAGAAGGAGTCAGTTTACATACGTAAGCATCATGGTAAGTAAATCTTTGATGTCCAATTTGATATTTATCACTAGGAAATAAGAAATGATACAATGTATATAAGACTTTTGATAAGTAGGCTTTCACTATATATTTCAATATGGCTAAACTATCGTTTCCTTCAAGGAAATTCTTCTTCAGGCCTAAAGCATAACATTATGCTGCTTCCCAAGTCATGGAAGTTGTGACCTTTTGAAAATGAGAAGAAGAGGAAGGGTGTAGGAAAACTCAAGACGGACGAGGACGGGTTCTCATAATAGAGTCAGCTGATATCTTTTCTACTCTACTATCATCTGCAAAATCATGCAACAGAATATATCATAATAATGTATTCGATGTAAAAGTCCTTCTTGAAAAGCAAAATATTGCCCTGCTGCTTATTATTCTTTTCATAACAAACAAGGAAGATGCTGAAGAATATGAGTTTCCTTTCAAAGCTTGCCAATATAAGGCCATTTCTTTTCAAAGCCTATATTTAATCCTGTTTGATCAGCCGCCAGACATGACGAGTAAAGAAACGAAAGATACAATATAGGCGATTAATTCCCACATTTCTAACAAACCATTATCAAAAAAGCCCCAAACGATTCAGGTACTTCTTACGCGTACCTCTAACAAACAAGGAATAAATTTACAGATTTACAGCTCAGTGAAATAAGCAGTTAGCTTACGCTAGTAAAAACTGAAAGCACTTGTCTCTTGAAACGCATGGCACCGTTTTATTGTTGTTGTTGTTGTTGTTGCTTTTTATCTCCCTAGCTATTTTTAATACTCTGAAGGAGCAGTTGCCAATTGTGTTATTCGATATATCTTTTATGCCAATTCCCATGCTACCTATTTTAAAAATCCCTCCGAAAAATCTCCTAATCAAAAAAATGTTTTAGACAAATGAAACCATGTGACGTATGGGGTATTAATAGTATAGTGCTTTTACTATTGATACTATTTGGGAAAGAAATTGTGTTGCAAGATATTGCCTCATTGCATTACTGAAATCAGAGATTATGAAACTTTTTGTATATTACGTAAAATATAAAATTCAAAAAATTACACAAGACATTAAGCAAGCATTCGAGCTTTCTGCTCTTCGTCAGGTCTATGTATAAAACAGATTTTGTTTATCAGCAAGCTTTCGAAATCGGGCTAGCATGAAGGAATAAAAGGAATAAAGTCATGAACTACACAGTATAGAACTCAATAAATATGAAGTGCTTACGGCGTTGGTGAGGATCGAGCCCAGGATCTCCCACACCGAAAACGAAGACTTTGCCATTGCACTAAACAAATCAATAATCTGGGAAGTCGATCCCGTGAGAAAGCTTTTAAACTTAGGTTACAATTGACAAAATGTACATTTGTGGAGATGAAATTGAGGTCAGAACGTAAAAAGAGAAGTATATTCTAGTTTATTATAGTATAATATACTACTACACATGTAGTACTAAACTACGTTATAGTATAGTTAAGAAAACTAAAATATAGATATTATATTTTGTTATATTGTGGTATATTGCAT
>JAAAKL020013917.1:0-12212 GCA_010016065.2 Carybdea cf. marsupialis auct. non (Linnaeus, 1758) | reverse complement strand
TAAGTTTAACCATGTACAGAAAAATATCAGATAGTGAAGGAGAGAAAGACTTATAATATCAGGCTACATGGCTAAGTTTAACCATGTACAGAAAAATATCAGATAGTGAAGGAGAGAAAGACTTATAATATCAGGCTACATGGCTAAGTCCTGAAATCGTTTGTACGCAGCGTCTTTAAATATTTTAAATTTTTGTTTGAGCTACCTTTGCTTCAACAGTAGGTATCCAAAATAATGGCAAATCGGTATTTTTAGCTTTTAACTAATGTTTGTTCTGTGTGCTTCATGACACCAGCACCCTATGAAACATAGCATAGCACCTCAGGGGCTCTAACACTCTTTGTTAAGAAAATTTCAGAAGTTTATTTACTGTGAGAGCTTATTTTAAACGAATCGTATGATACGAAGCTAACAGCAAACAAAATCAATTAAACGTCTTCAAATTTCATGACAGCCTCATTTGTAGGAGTAGGCTCGCGAAGTGGCCTCACGTGGGAGTCAAACTCCATAACAATTGAGCAGCTTAGAGGAGAGATAAGGCTAAGCTCCGAAGAGTCATGTGTGTGTCTTGCTGTAACTGCTTGGAAAGAGGGCACTTGATGACGATGTTAAAGATGACAGTGAGATTTATGATGGTGATAATGATGGTGATAATGATGGTGATGATGATGATGATGATGATGATGATGATAATGATAATGGTGATAATGATCATAATGATAAAGATGATGGTGATAATAATATAGATGGATTTGTCCAAAATGCTGTAATTAGACAACTATCTTTGGCCGGAATCGATAGTAGGAGAACCAGCATGCTGTCTTTCATGCCTCGTCTTGGTTACGACATACGTTCATTTATAACGGGCTACGTCCGGGCGTAGGCTACCTTTGTGCAGATCACGAAACGAAGATTGTTAACTACACTAACCTTTAACCTTTTGCAAAGGACGTAACAGTCATGACACTCAAAGTATCATAGTTGTCAACATTTAGAGGGAAGGACTGTGAAAACCAATATCAAGAAATACACGAAGAACTAAATGTCCCTAACACATAAACTGTTGCCCTCACTAACAGGAACACAAACAGGAACCGTCTCATGGTCCGCTTTGAAGTACACGAGATTTGATAGGCCTATGATAAAGCTGCTGTACCCATAAAAATCATTACATAATCCGACTTGACGCTAACAATATCAGCAAAAATAGAGCAGCAGAGGCTCCCAGAGAATGCATAGGAAAACGCGTTTCTGTCACGTGACTAGAACTCGAAGTTTGACAATTATAGGCTACGTTATATTTCGTAAACTTTTCTAGTTTTTCGAACAACGGCTGTTAATGGAATTAATAGTTAAAGTGTGATTGCCTGTGGTATGATTCTCTACTTACATTGAAGCTTCGGGTAAACTGTGACAGAGCTAGGAATAGTTCCACTTGCGTGAAAGATGCAACTGAAGTGCCCCACGACGAACAGTTAACTAACTTGACAATTTAGTGTATTGATTTATCAATTGTAGGCACATGAATCGAGGCTTTGCAGTTTAAATGATGCTAAGCTTTACTTTGAGTTAAGCACCTGCAAATAGAGAATAAAGCTGTACTTCTTATGAATTTGTCTAATGTAACAACTGAAGGCTTAATTTGAAGCCACACCAATCGTGCAAGATCTAGGGGAACCACGTAGTCTATGTTCGGATTTCAACACTCTCTTGCTTGTCCTCACTGCAAAATCAAAGTAGATTGTACGGTTTTTAGATCGAAAGGTAAATCAGCTCGAAAAGGTTGAGAAGCAATGGATCCAGGAAATGGTTTTTAATGCCATTACAGGACATAATACCCGTCTTATGCCTGATTCCTTGGAACAGTAACTCTTATAGTGGCAAAAAGTGGACATCGGTGTTACAAAATCTCAATGGTAAAATATCGTGTGACCAAATCGCGGTCTCACGACGCTTTTCCACTATACTATGGTCCCTTACTAACGAGAGAGAGAAATTTGGGGTGTCTATTGTTTGGATATAGCGTCACTACATCGCCCCTCTTCTAGAGGTGAAGGCATGAGGCTCAATAGTTTGCGTCTCTCGAGTAGCGAACCCGACTTCAGTGCAGTGTGAAATGAGTTGCAGGCGTCGTAGGTTAGAGTGAGAATGTGTGCGTGAATTTGTAAAGCCTGTCGTGCGTCTTGTGTTTGCAGGAACGTGTTCTTGTTTGGGGTCACCATTTTAAATGCCTTAATGATGACAGAGCTGTTATAAAATCTCGAAGGTGAAAAATCGCGGGACCACGGGGAATCGAACTCACCATCGCCGCGTTGCGCGACACGACGCTTTTCCACTAAGCTACGATCTCTTACCAACACTCGATAGAAGTTTGGGATGTTGATTGTTTTGGATATTGCGTCACTACACACTTATCACTATATCACTAACTATAAGATCGTTACTTGATTACAGGAAAATTAATCGCTATGTAGTCCTACTTTACCTCTTGTGGAGCGTGTGGCTGTGTGGTCTAGAAGCCGGGTTCGATCCCAGCGCTGGAAAGGTTTGACAGTATCATAATCACGGGGCACAACCAGTCCATGTGGTGAAGCGGAAATTCAAGATGCCCTGCCGATGGATTGTACCTGTGTTCGGACAGCCCAGCCTCGTCACACATGTGTTACGCTGAATATGCTTAAAGTACACGTGAAGGATGCAAGTGACTTTGGTCTGCTCAACCAACTTTCACTCTTATTCACTGTGTAGCTTGCTCAGCTGATCGAGCAGCTGAGCTCTCATATGTCGATGACGACCATAGAATCCATCACGTGTCGTTCAAACAGCTATCATAGGCGTGACTTCATTAACAACAGAGCCTGATCATTCAAAAAAAACGTTGCTTAAACTACCCAAACACAAGGAAACAAGGAAGTCAAAAGTAATGAACATCTGCTGCTAGCCATATTTGCCACGCCCTTAAATCTCTGTTATGAAATAAGACATACTAAATATCACGGGGATTTTCAAAGTTTGCACCTTGTCCTATTTTTCACGTGTTTTCATTCAACCTATAATCCAGCAACGCCATAAAATATTATGACATCATTGTGAAGCAATTTTATTGAAAAGCAATCAATAGCAATATTTCTTCGTGTTACCGTCTCTGTGATTTTAGTTTTTTCTTTCCTTAATCGCTTTGACTATTGACGTCCTCCATATACATAATACCACTTAAAGTAGCCTACTTATTTCAGGCCCATTCATGAGGAAATCGATAATTCCAGGGAGGAATTCTTGAATAGGAGGTAGATTTTGATAAAATTTACTTAATTCACAATACATATTGTTAAGTATTTGGATAAAGTTGAAAGCCAGAAATGCTAAGCATTTGCAAGTTGCATTAGGCTCCATCAGATAGTGTCAAACTTGATATTTTCATGATTTCATGATACAACAACTTTTCAAGACAACAAAGTCGGCATATTTTAACCAAAAGAAGCCTTTCTTGTCCGTTTCAGCTGCCTATAGTACAAACGTCACAGTAGGATAGAACACTGGTCATTCGTAGCTCCTAATGACTAATTCCTAAAAATAAATTTGAGTGACTTTCTTACTGTTGCAAGATCGATCATGCGCCTCGTGCCAAAATCGTGGACAAAGTCGCCAAATGCTGTACCTTATGCGAAGGAAGGTGATGACGTCACATATCAAAAGTTTTGGAAATAGTACGATTTGATTGAAGATATCTGAAGGCAATCCTGGAATACGATGTTCCCTAATATATCAGATCAGTAGTTTACATAATACTCAAATATCTCTGCTCAAAACTCTGTTGATATTCCTTGGATCCTTAAATTAGGATCCAGCATCAAATCATAAAGTTTTGGTAGAGAGATTTTCAACTTTGAAAGCTGATATCTCGGTGTTACGAAAGGGCATTACTCTTTATTATGGCCATTGTCGTTCTTACTAATAGGAAAACATTGAGGAAAATTGGAAATAGGAAAATTGAGTATTTTTTCCATAATTCAAACATTTTCAAAGTCTTGACGTCACACTTTCCCTCCGCATGGGTAAAGTTTAAGAATGAATGCTGCCGCTGTGTCACCCAATCATTGAACAAAAAATATCCCAAACGTTGAATTATAGGTGGTCACTTCGATTACAAAATCTCTCAGTGATTGAATTTCTTCTCCTACTCTGGAGTTACTGCCAGTTGCGTATGTTTTGTTATATGCTTTGTGCGATGTCATTAAAATAAAAACTGCCCTTTAAAATCGATTTTCGACTTACCCCTACCCCTTTGAAACATATACGCTACGTAACTGCTTAGCAACTATCCCTTGTAGTTGTGGGGTGTACGGTAAAGACCCCCGCCGTACATCACAATGTACGGTATTTCAGAAAAAATTGAGAAATTCACTTAAAAAGTAGAGCGTTTTCGTTACCCCACAGTCAGCTCTGTGAGACGTGCCCTGGTACTCAAAGCCTGTTTACATCAAAGGCTTTGGAGAAAGAAATGGACTTCTTACTTCACTCTGCCTGATGTTAGGTTCCCACACGATTTTCATGCAAGTACTCATACTTGAAAAATTTTCCAAAAAAAGCCTTTTCATGTGATGGTAAATTTTTTTAAAATGGGAAATTTTGGTCTTGAAAATACTTTTAAGACACCGAGCCTCTTAAGACTTTTATGGGAGTTGCCATGCCCTCCCCTCCTCCCCATACGGTATTTTGCGCGACCAAAGTTGGCAACCCTAGCTGTGGAGAATTGTCACCAGGCCCGTTGAAATCTACTTATTGTTCGCGGTAAGATTGTATAATTAGTTTTTTCCTACTTGTGATTGCACATGCATCTTATTGTAATAGAGTTATGTTTTACACAATCTCGAGCCTATTTTCTCGAAGTTTTCTCCACAAATTGGTGCCGTGACTGGTTTTCTCAACACTAACTCTTTCCCCGACTACTTCCAGAACATTGGTAATGGTCTATTGACTCCAGCTTGAAATCCGCTGGTCTACAACGTTACGCTATTGTCCACTGATCTCTCGAGAAGATCGGTTTTTTTAGAGATCAATGGTTTTGTCCCTTTCATAAGTCTTTATCATGTATTCAGATAATCGATATGTTTGTCAACCTTCTTCATGAATAGCTTCTTACGTTGCGTGCTATTACAAACAAGAACGTTTGTATGTTTCATGGCTTACAAATAAAATCGCAGTTTCGGGCTATGAAATTTGTCCCCTACAAAAAGCAGCATACGACATCAATCTTACTCAAAAGTTGATGATGCAAGATGGTGACTCATAATGCATGGCTTCCTCCATAGCAACATCTAACTGTTTATTTGTAGTGTAGGTTTACTTTCCATTGAAATACACACAACCACAAAATTAGCCTCGTTTCGCCTTGAGCAGGTTTTTCATTCAAGGGCAATTGGGGAAGTTCAGCTATGGATACGCCAGAATTTTACTGAGCTCAGCTGATTGCATTTGATGGTGCAACAATGTTATTTGTTGCGCTTTAACTTAGCAATCTGGTTTCTTTAATAGGCCATGATACTCGACAAGGTAGCACTGTTCCAGAACCCACTTCTGGCTTCCTAAAAGCAGAAGAAAGCGATCTGCCTCTAGACTTTTGATGAATAGGCTGAATGAATGTGTTTTCCGTTAAAAAGCACGAAACTAAACATGATGAGATATCTATCTTTACAAACTTTAAGCTCATAAGAAAATATTTTAGAGCCTCTATTCTTTGCGGATGAGAGCATGGAAAATATCACATGTTCATCTCATTGAGGTGCATTTATGGCAAACGATCGTCCTGTAAATTGAGTACAGGGCAGTAGCCAGGACAAATTAAGCATAAGGTGAAAATAATGAGTTTTTTTGTATACTATATTTTTACAACCTCCGATGTCCCATCGCCTGCTAAGGCCCAGAATATGTATAATAGCACTTGAAAAATTCCGTTTGATGATTGACAATCCACAAAGTGACAATGCTCTCATTATACTTCATACTAGTTGCTACTAAATCATTTCTACTTAATCAACAATTTCACAAATACGCGAGGCAATATTTAGAAGGAGACGTTGTTGAACGAAGTCGGTAGAACATCTTTAGAACTTCGTTGGCAACGTAATAGGGAACCTACATCTACAGCTACTGGTTGTGGAGGAATTTCTCTTGCAGAAACTTAAAGGACTTGAACTGTTTGTCATGCCCTTGTACGAAATGTGTCTGTTCCTCTGACATCTACATTCTGCATATTATGATAGAGCATGTCTGTGTGACTGTCTGTGTTTCTGTCAGTGTGTTTGTCTGTTTGTCTGTCTGTGTGTCTGTCTATGTGTCTGTCTGAGTGTCTGTCTGTGTGTCTGTCTGTGTGTCTGTCTGTGTTTCTGTCAGTGTGTTTGTCTGTGTGTCTGTCTATGTGTCTGTCTATGTGTCTGTCTGTGTGTCTGTCTGTGTGTCTGTCTATGTGTCTGTCTGTGTGTCTGTCTGTGTGTCTGTCTGTGTGTCTGTCTGTGTGTCTGTCTGTATATTTCTCTGTGTGTCTGTCTATGTGTCTGTCTATGTGTGTGTCTGTGTGTGTGTCTGTGTGTCTGTCTGTGTGTCTGTCTGTGTGTCTCTGTACACAGTGCAAATGTAAAATGTTCCGTGATTGATTATTTTTACTGATCATTTCTGCGCAGAAGAACGTAAGAAAGACAACTAAATAGGCCAACTCGAAAGATGTGAGAATTCTCTTTGTTGCATTAAAAATGGTCTTAACTTACCTCATTTTCAATCAAATGGCCTCGCCTGTTTTCCGGCGTAAGTTGGATCGCGAACAAGGTCCAAAGCAGGTCATTCCCGAATACCTTAATAAGCGTTTGAAACATAATAATGGCCAGAACACCAGAATAATCCATGATCATCATTAAGATCACGTGTGTTTTTCTGTTGTTTCTATGAAATGATCCAATGATCCAGCAAAGAAGCATCAAGATTTAAATATCACCGTGGATAACATAGTCAATTTGCATCGTTTGCCCGAGAAGCTACATTTCATCTCGTTGTCCCAATCTGAATACAGACTGACATTCATCAATGGGATGAAGTTTATGAAGTGTGTTTCGTATTTACTTTTCTCTTTGCAAAGTATGATGAAATGACTCAGTTTCGGGATCTTACTCCCTCCGTTCAGTTTTTAAGATTAGCATATTTTTTGAACCGGAGTGATATCACAGTTGTTACTGAAAACAAGTGCACGTAAATTTCAAAGCCAGCTGTACAGAACATAGGCGAGCACGATGGAAAATGGCTGAAAATGGCTATTGATTGTTTACAGTCTTCTACGTAGCAGAACGGCAATTTTCTTGCTTCTATTTCTACTGTACTGCAATCAGGAAAATTTGGACTGCTTTTGTGCAGGAGAACAAAAGGACAAGGATCTCCCTTCAATCAACATTTTAAAGTATGCAGCAAGGTTGTGACCTTCCACAAAATTAGCTCTCTCTACTTGCGACACGCAAGACCTTTATTGTTCCCAGCACGTGCTACAACTCTGCGGACTGCTATTTTATTGATATTTCTCATTGCATTAATAGCAGAGAGGTGTATCAACGGACTCGATCATCCTTTCCCAATGGTTCCGTTACAACCACAATTATTCTAACTTTAGCAGCATGGGCTCTTGTATTCCATGACCACAACGCAAATCTGATAAGCAATGGAGATGCTCCATGTTTCACGTGTGACACTAACCATCATCCCACGTGATTTGAATAACCATTCAGCTTGTTTTTAGACATAATGTTATAAAACAATCATAGTTAGTATTTAATCGACTAAGTACGGTCTTGGTGTATTGTGTGAGTTAAACGTCAAATCGAAAGGTTAATTATGTAAGGATCATGATCTCCCGTCAATGTTTTGATACACGAAAGAAAGTACTTGATTTCCTGTCTCTCCTACACCCTAATCTCCGGTGTAATAGTATCAGATCACAATCCCAGTTAACTAACAATCGATTAATAACTGTTCTTACGTACATATCGTATTGCTTTGTTTATAGCCGCTCCAATTGATAAGACTCACAAGTGGCGTAAACATCAGGAACATACTTGAACAGTCAAAATGTTTCAGTTTATACATTTTTTCCTAACAAATTGATTAGCAGATACTAAAAAGTATAAAAGACTAAAAAAAAAGACTCAAAAACATTAAAAAACTAAAAAGTATAAAAAGACTAAAAAACAAAAAAAGACTAAAAACATAAAAGAACTTGTTCCTTGGCCCCGGTGGATATGCATGAAACTGAGCTTTATGAAAGATTTAGCACTCATAAACAAAATGGCGCACCTCCGATTCCCAGAGGTCATTATGGAGTTACTTGGTTTGAAATAGTAAAGATTAAAACTTGTTGTTTTACAAACAAATCGCAGACAGGAAAATTCAACAATTGCTTACATAAGGAGTTTTCATTTATATACAGCAAATTCGCATACGAATACGAACAATTCACCTTACAAGAACTACCTATTGTATTAAAAATAAATAAAATTAACCTTTATCAACTTTTCTTGAAATAAGTATCTTCAAAATCAGTAAGTAGTTGAATACCTTAAAGGAACTAGTTCTGGCCAGAACTGATTTTTGCGGGAACTACTTTTGGCGGATTTGGCGGATTTGTAAAAAATCAGTCAAAATCCACGAAACTCTTTTTCCGCTAGCAATAACGTCTTTTGTGAACCGCTAAAATCAATTTCGCCAATTTGCGATCGACTTGGCGGATTGCTTGATTCGCCAAAATTTGTTCCCTTAAGGTAGAAACAAACGATTATTGCTATCCATCGATGATGGTTGGGTTAGAATAGCTGTACCAACAAGGTTCAAGGAAAAATTACAGCATTTTCTAACAAGATTCTAAATATGTAAGCGACTGCTGATAATAAATCACTTCTACTTTTAAGCCTTACCAAAGATGTTGAAAGATAACGATGCGACGCGGCATACTTTGGAAGAAAGACATTGCTTCAAAGTAACCCTGGGATCTTGTTTGATAGAAATCAGCTGTTTGAGAGATCTTTAACATTTAACATGATTTCTCTATAATCCTTTGACCCACGGCGGCATTCTAAAACGTTAGGAAGGAGGTATATTTTCCGCTGGTACTGATGCTGTTGTCTTGACCACACCCATCTTGAGTTAATCCCTTAATGCTATATTTCATTCATTCGTCCAAGCAACTAAAATGTCACATAAATTCAGTAGACTAGTAGACGGTTTCCGGGAAATTCGAAAAAGAGAGAATCCTTTCAAGAGAGCTGGAAAGAGGGCTCAGCCCTTTCAGTCCTCAAGCACCTCTTCATCAGTAGCACTGCATTGAAGAACATCAATAGATGTCTCATAAGTCGTAAGATCGGAAACTACAACAATTTTCCTCTGTTCCTTTGTTGCAATGCAAATGTAAGGCATGAAGAAATGCTAATTTCTGTGCTCACATGCACATATTTCTAGGGGACGTGCCCAGATAACTTGATCGTTTGCGTATCGGATTATCATGTCATGATGCGAATGTTATATTTTGATTAAGGTGCCAAACAACGAATGCAGAATAGTTTCATCTGTTCACTGCGTCGTGCTCCGTGGTGCAAAATGTGGTTCTAAAATATCACATTTTACTTTATCCAATTCCCTTCCAAGATACGTGATGTAATGTTAAAAGGACTTTTGAACCTAGAGAACTGTCAAGTTTTTCCAAAAATTAGTGATCGTTTATAAAACGGATTGACTTTTACGTGCAAAGATACTTTGACGAATACACGAAAGAGTTCTTCTTCCCAGGAATTGGTCAGATGTTAAGTAAATGTTGAGAGATGGCTACTTGATCTGGGATGCTACATTTTTGGAGCCTGTCATGATGGTGGGAGGGGGTGCGTCCTATCGTCCTTGACCAATAGGATCTATTCTTTTAATTAACCACAAGGGCGGAATAGGTTTGAAGTTGGCATGGTTATCGACGTCATAGATGCACAATTTCGACGTATGTATCAAAGAAAACGTTATCTTCTTGCCGCGTATAGTAGCAAGAGTCCATTCCTTATGAAAGGTTAAAGGACACTGGGTAAACTTGACGTTGAATGACACACACGATTTGTGCTAGCTTGCGATCTCTGTTTTCGCTCTTGGAATTTAACAAAAGCAAGGTTTAATTAGTTTCGCTGACGTCATTTGGATTCAATTCTACCTCTGCCCACGGACTTCGATATTTGACAACCACCTCTCGTACAGTGCTAAGAATATTTACAGCAGTCGATTGCTTCCGAATGATTATCGAAGGGTCTACGAACTGATGAGCACAAACAAACCTCACTGTCACAGGAAGTGGACATGATATCCGTCAATTCGAAGTGAACAACTAATTGTGTTAGATACCCACAGAATATGAAATTTCAGTTTCCGTTTTATTCTACTAATATCAGAAATATGACAGCATTGATTTATTTCCTTTTCAAACAGATATTATTATGATTTGAAAATGAGTTTTTACAAAAGGCGGGAAGTCCACGAATAGATTATAACTCCTTTGAAGGAGATCTTAACGGAGACTGTGATTCACCAAACCATAAAGTCACCTTTGTTTTCAACCATAGGTCAACGTTGCGTAAGATAAAATCCGGCGAATTGTGACCATGTGGCCTCAAGAACATCAGTATACGAACCTTGCAAACAAACAAGGCCCTGAAACGGCTTGATGTTATTGTTCTCAGTTAACTGTCCATCTGTTGTCTAACGTAAATCACTTGCGAACAATACACTAACAAAACAATTATCTACAGGGAAACTCGATTTGAAGGAGAGGTTCATCATATGCAATGTTCTAGGAAATGCTTGAGTGGCCTCAAGCATCAAGTTATTACAGATTAAACTTGGCCTCGGATAGAACGTAAATATTTAGATAAAGCAGCCTACAATGCAGACATAAGTGGAATGAAGTCTTCAGACAAAAGGAGTTAGGGGGCAATGGCTTATTTCTCCCCCCATGGAAAAGTTCTGATGTCTTTACAACTCAATGGAAGCTTTCGTGGTGGCTTACCCATTATTGTAATAGATGTAGCTTCCCTTTTATTAACATTAGCATTTGGTTACGAGTATATGGAGAAGTGCTTCCTCTATAACAGTTCAAGATCCACAATCATGAGATAGGGTCGGGAGGCATAACCAAAACTAAAAGCGCCATGGGTGCTACTCCTTAGTCCTTTTGACGACCAAAAGAAAGCTGCACAGGTTTATCTTTTTGTTTCAGCTCTTTTGCTAGCAGGGGTTTTATTCCAGACAACAGTTTCATGAACTGGTTCTCTGCAGCAAGAGCCCCTAATTTATATATGACGAGAATATGTTGAAAAATAATTTGCAAACAGAAGGCGTGCATGAAAGAAGTGCTAGAAGAGATCGATCCCAATACTTTCTTCAAGTTAGCTAGTGACTACTTCTTTGGCATCTGTCACACAGAGTGTTTCCAATGGAACTATGACTGATAAATCTGCATGGCAAGTGCAGTAGCTAACTAGTACTGGTCAATGAGTTGTCATGTCATTGGCCAAACTTTGATGAAGCAAAGAGTACATAAATTTATGGACTGATAGGGCTAGGGGAGGCTGAACCCCCAAGTGTTTGGATAAAAATTAGCATTTTTCCCTAAAGGGTTTGCGAGAAGAACATGTACGATATTGTACGTATTTTGTGTAGTGGGCTTTTATCATATATCAGTATGAAAATATTTCAAAACTTTGCGTTCCAAAATGTCACGCCACAAATGGGATTAGCAAACTAGCTTAAATTCTTTTCAGGCGTTTTAAACACAAAGTATTTTACTTTACTTTACTTTTCATTTGCAACCAAAAGCAATATATAAAGCGCGTGTTACTATTATTCATGATATAAGGATAAGTAGTGGGAAAAGAGGGTGAACAGTTGTCAGATCTGATTTGTCATGGGACTGCCTTAATTTGACTTGTCTAGGCAACAGCAGTATTTAATCTGGATTCGTCTAGAAAATTCTTTAGTTTTCCAGAACATTCTGTAATCTTCCAGAACATTCTATAACCCTCTAGAACATTCTAAAATGTTCTGTCAGGTTCTATAGGATTCTAGAACCTTGCCGAAGTTTCTATAGAACACACTAGAAATTTCCGGAATGTTCTAGAATATTCTTTTGCTTTCTAAGGATTTCTGTGTAA
>JAAAKL020013916.1:0-10736 GCA_010016065.2 Carybdea cf. marsupialis auct. non (Linnaeus, 1758) | reverse complement strand
CATTGTATAGTTAATGGCACAATGACATTGTATAGTTAATGGCACAATGACATTGTATAGTTAATGGCACAATGACACACTTTAAGGAGATGGTGCCCACCACGCTTTTTTCTTAAACTGCCGTTAGAGTGATATGGCTGTTGGAATAACAATCTCAAATGGTAAGGGTTCAAAATGCCGTTACCAATTTCAGAGGACAGTGCCGTTTGAAAGCCTCCCTCCCCGACATTGTTCTGCCACAGGGCATCAGTAAGGCTTAATCATTCATTAAACTTGTATAGAGGTATGGATTCTGGCGCTTCCTTTTTAGAAGTTCTTATACGATTTCCTGCTAAGTTAAGTTCCTATTAGAAGAGCTAGTAACAAAATGTTAAGTTGTTGGTGAGTGGAAAGTAGCAGTTTTTTCATGCTGCATTCCTCGTGTGCCTGTGCTGGCGACTGAAACAGCCAGAGCCGAAATAAACTTTGCATAATTTGTTATTAGTAGAAGCTAGCGTACCATGTTTTGTTGCTACAATTGGTGTATGTTCTTTCTGTTTTTTTGATATCTTTCTTGTACTTGGTCCTTCTTTTGTAGTGGGTTCACTTATTACAAGATGAGCAATTTAGATAACAGGATAGCAAACCCGGATCAACTTCTAACGCAAGTAAGAAAAACTACTTTTAAATGTTTAGCATTGCTGAGAAACAGTAGCAGTGATGACACAGTATTTGTGCCTTCGAATCCCATCGATGTCGTTGAGTTTATGAGCGGTTAGGTTTGTGGAAACTGCGCCTTTCACGATGTCCATTATGCCTTGGCATTGGTAAGAACACGTCGCTTCGCAAAAAAAAATAGAGGAATGGTAGAGATAAGAATTCTTCGAGGGGCTTTGGAGTTTTTGAGGCATCTGTAGATAGGGATTTCTTTGCTCGAAAAGGAGTCCGAAGTTTTGGTATTTTTATAGTGTTGCTTGTAAACTTTTTCTTTATAAACAGAACCCGATGGGGAAGGGGATAATTTGAAATCTACCATGCGACAGTTCTCGTGATGGATGGGGGTAGTTTCCCGTGCTTGGGAAAATACTACCTTGTGGTTACTTTGGGGCCATATTTCGGACCAGCAGTAATGATCATGCGCTTCTAACTGTTTACAGTGGAATTGTTATGTTGAAATTATTCGAAATGATGTATCTATCACTTTTAAAAATGTTAATAGTTAATTATGATAATTATTAAAGTAACGTGACATCCGAAATTTCAAGAATCACGTGTTCGTGTATTGTTTAGTCTGTCGCAGGGATCGTTTGCGTAGCAATAATGAACATCTAGCACTAGTTGTTACTTTGAGATTCTTCAATTAGGATATATTACGTGTCGCATTGCAACTGTTAAATTAAACACGCCATTCTTTTCCGCCATGTTTTTGGGCGTTGGCTGATTTGATTTGGCCTAGTTTGGAAAACGTAAGTTGTAATGCTATTTTTGATAAGTAGGTTGTGCTGAACATAGTATTACCATTCCACCCTAATATGTAACACAACTTTAGCTGAACTGGACGGGAGCAGTGCCCTCTATTTAGACAAGTCTTTGTTTGGGGGACAATTAGAGGATCTTTATGGGAAAGTGAATATGGCTAATTGAAAACGACTAACAGTGCTTTGAAGAGCCCCTAGACATAATACCATTTTAGAAGACTTTTGACTTTTAATTGCAGTCATTGGGTGAGTATTGCCCAGTGAATGTTATCGATTGCCCTTGGGAGGCAGCAACAAGCGAGACTTCATTGGTAGTGTGATTGTGTGTGTCTAAAGGTGCTGAAATGTGATATCCTTAGGACCTTGTTCCAATCTGAAAGCTCAGGACTTCCCTCGCGTGAAACTGAAACTTAAAACAAGAAATAGGTTTCAAGTTTATTAGGTCCAATACAGGCAGTTGGAGTTCTTGGTCAGGGCCGTGCTGTCAGCTTTTCAACCTGCTCCTTAGTAGTTTAGCATGATGAGAAGCACCCTCCACCCTCTACACGAGATGCTTGGTTCATCCTCTGTATTCGTTATGTTGCTTTTTAATCTTCATGGAATTTCAGGGTAAGCCTTTTTCAAAATAGAAGGTGAACTGCCGGAGACCTTTCTGAGAAGACTCGGGAATTAGTAGTATGGTGAAAGAAATTCCTTTTGGAAATATTACTTTGAGTTCATCATCTTATTTCCTGTAACAGAGTATCTATGAAATTGATAAATTGAATGCCAAGATACCTGTAAATTTCATTAAAAGACATAACTGGGAGCTCTTGTATCGGTATATATAGGCATGTATAATTTGAGTAGTATGAGGTAATGGGTTCAAAGCTGTCGATGATTTTTTTGTAGAATAGTTATTTCTATTTGATTGTTGGGTTGAATGCACTCCATTTCTAGAGCATGTAATAACTTTAAGCACGTTCCCCAACTCAAACTTTTTTCTTAAGCTGATGCAATTGCTGGTAGCATTGACCAACCAATCACGAATCAGTAAATTATAGTCTTTAAATTTACAGTTTTTCGGGTTTTTCTATCGTTTCAAGGATATTGACAAGTTTTGCGGGAGTATAGTTGATCTATATTCAAACGTAAGCAAGGTAAGTAAAATATTTTTGGTGTCCCTCCATTTAGACCCACTGATCACGTGACATCCATATGTACACCTCGAAGCCAGTCCCATGGTATGAATTGTTGAAAATTAACTCGGAGATCCCATTCTACTCCAAAATGGAGAAAAGACTAGATAGTACAGACAGGTTTATGATAAAAGGTTAACGCCCTCCCAAGTTGCGTCGGTAATCGGCAATTGGTAATTGTCCACAGTAGTGTCTGTTTGCGTGGACAGTTTCTGGCAAACGGCAGCCAGTATTATGAAGCTGCGTGGGAAAGTTATTATTGACATGACATCGTCGCGAGTTATTCCTCAAAATAAGATTGTGATTATTTTTCCCGATGTTTTTTATTTTTTTGGCAGTCGATAAATCGTTATCTTTGACAGCAATTTTTTATACATAACACGTTCCAATTTGCATACCATAAAGTCTCAAAAGTTTGTTGATGGTGCAGAATAATAAATCTGCACGAAATAGCGAATTCATTTTGTACTTAAAAGCTTTTTTCGTCTGATACCCGTCTGAGTACAATTCGTCAGAAAATAGCCGAAAAGGGAATCAACGAAATTATTTATCTACCCAACTGTGTTTTACAAGGTAGCCCATCAGAATTCTGACTGTCAGATTGGTGTTGTTTTGACCAATTAGTGTCCGTGAAGCTTTTAAGATTAAATCTCAGTACTCGTCGAGGAAGGCAGATTCGCGTCCTTAACAGATATTGTATTGATTCAGAGCGATGTTCATTACATTAAAACTATAAGGTGAAGATTAATTGCTTTCGTTTTCAAGTCTGGTCTCCCTCACACGCCAGTGTTTAATATATTGCCGGCGCACACACTATACATTAACTCTTTTCGTCTGCAAGTCGTTGCGCAGGCATTTAGTATTATGTTTTGGACCCCCCTCCTAACCAGGAGCTGTGAGCAGCAAAGATAACTTACAAGATGAAGCACCCGTCGACCGGATGAGGGATGGGGTAGAGCAGGATTGTAATAGTAAAGCCTTTCTAGCAGAGATATGATTTTATGTCGAACAGCTTTTATAATTGCGGCAGGCATCGTTTGATGTTAAAGTTTTACGTCTTTGGGGCTTGAAAACCAACCTTTGCAGAATCATTCACTGCTTTCGCTTGTCGTAAGAAAGTTAGTTGACCGGAGCACGCATGTTGCTGTATTTTTACACCATTCGCAGGAATCGTCGCACAGGATTTAGGTTAGTGATTAAACCAATTTCTTTTAATCATCAGTGAGTTCTAGTGCCCACTTAAATCAATGATTTCTTTTTTGTATTGATACATATCTTGCCTTTGCAGCCGTTATTGGATATCATGATATATGTAAAAGGATTGGCAGGAGCGATTGGTGCTCAGGTATGTAGAGCCAATTCACTTTTGCCACGTTTAAATGACTGTATTGCGTGGGGACTGAACAAGAGAAACAGGGGAGTCAGATACTCTTACTTGTACTCATTTTATGATTAGGACCTTAAAGCTATAGAGACGAGAAATATAGGATTTCAAATAGTCGGTGTAGGAATTGCTATGGAAGATAGAAACGTGTCCACATCCCGGTACGCACTTTGATGGTGACGTGTTTTAGTTTTCTGTAGTACATCCATAACTTATTATTTAAACTGCTCATTATTTTATCACGGATCATAATCCTTTCTTTGCCAAGTCACATTACGCGTAGAAAACCACTAAAACCCTGCAAGATTTCTTAGAGATAAATGCCAATGTCCATCGGCAGTGTATTACCAGATTTTATAATAATAAGGGGAACTAAAATACGTGGTGGTCACGATTGTTCGGTTTCTAGTGCATAACGCCGAGGTGACTTGTCAACGGGTTCCCTTTTCGGTGGTGATCAATATTTGTTTTCTCTAGTTTGTTCTGAGCAACTTCTAAATCTATTGCTTAGAAGACACGAACTGCAGAATTTGAAGTGACTTATTCCACCGAATTATCACCCTTGTCAGTTCTATTACCGAAGTAGGACCCATATTTATTACAAATTCCTTAAATCATTATTATTCAATTACCTATTATTGCCGTCGTTCTTCCAGATACGTGATGATGCTTTGTATTTAGATTCGAATTTAATCGAACTCTTCATAAATCGCACAATAGTTCCGAGTTTCGTCAATGCGATCGCCTGTTCGGTTGTTCAACTCGTGATAGCCGAATTCTAGACTAGTTGTACGTGTGGTGTGTTAGGAAGCAAGACATTAAGAACGTCCTCATTAGTGCTGGGAAACATGCTCTTTCCTAATTTGAGACAAACACATGCCTGGTGGAATCTGTGACGATGGTCCTTAAAATCTGCCTGTAGTTCAGCAGTACACTGGTGTCACTATTCGCCAATTTTTTCTTATTCCAAGGTTAATAATTCGCGTGGCGTTACGTCACACGTAAATGTAAGATCGTACGTTACTTGCCCGTATAGAGTATAGGCGTTATCTTCTTACCTCCTACACAAAGATTGTGAGACTGCGATACATGCAAGTAAACACATGTATGTACGGTAATTCACAGTCGCTAAGTCGTTTACGAAATTGCCACAGGATGAGAAGGCCTTCTTACTCCAGTCTATCCATTGTACCTGTAGTAAAATCCGCGATGCATTGTTAAGAACTTTCAACTGTTAGGAGATGATGTCATAACTTTAGAAAGATACTAGTTTGCGAATCGCACTTGCAAGCAGCTTTGGAAACCTTGTGAGGTCAGATTTTAGTGCACTGTGTCTTCGCGGATGAGTTTTATGACACACGTTTCATGCTGATGTTAATTACAGTAATCATTGTAATTGTTGATTTGCCTTTGTTACTGTAGGGGCCTGTGATAATGATTGGATATCTTGTTGCTTCTGGGCTGATCTCTACAAGGTAAGCCACCTCACTTAGTGAACAGATAATAGACCTTTTCTGTAGTGGAGTAGATGATATGACAGGCTTGCCAGAGAGGAGGTCCCGAACCTTCACAGTGTGCGGATGGGTGCGAGTGCATTAAGACGATCCGATATGCTATAAGGCAAAAGTAGTGCTGATATTGCCACTGTTGAGTTTTTAATATAGTACGTAGGCGAAAATCACAACCATATAAAGAGAAGACAAGCATCTTTTGACGGTTTTGGTCGGCCACCTTGACCGTTACCAGGTAACAGAAAATAGTAAACAGGAGGTATCACAGAAACACGCATAGGAGCGGTGTGACGCGTTCACTGTGTACAAAATGCCCAATTTGTAGCGGTCACTGCCCTAGAGGCGCAAGCATTGGTGGTATCCGTTCTTGATGTTGTCGATTGTGATTCTTCTACGTGTTTAATAGATCTTTTAATGCCTTATGCTTAACCAAAAAAAACTGAACACGAAAAGGTTGTTGGTGTCGCTTCTGTTTCGTGTTAGGGTTTTACCCATTTTCTAATATTATAATATCATAACTATTAAAAGTAGTAATAGTGCAGTCCTTAATATTGGAAACACAATTGATGTCAAACCAATTACAAGTTTGAAATACTAACAGCTTATATGATAAAGAATGATCGAATGTTAATGGTATTGTAGTTCAATATATTACTTTTTAATCCTTTCGACGTGAGATATATCTGTTAAGGGTAGTTTACAGGTTGAATCTATTGTCTATTCTCTTCATGTAATCTTTAGGCTCAGAAAACCGACAGGAGGCATGACAGTACGAGAACAGAGACTTGAAGGAGAATTCCGTCACATAAAGGCTAGGATCATTACAAACAGGTGAGCTACATTCTCCCTACTCCCTCTCTTTCCTCTTCTTTTTCCTTTTTCTTTTTCCTTTTCTTTTTCCTTTTCTTTTTCCTTTTCTTTTTCCTTTTCTTTTTCCTCTTTTTCCTCTTCTTTTTCCTTCCGCCGTTTCGGTCTCCATACTTTTCTTGTTATACCTTCTTCCTTTCCCCCTTTGTTATCTTCGCCTTCCTCTTATTCTGCCACTCACGTTTTATACCCCACCGCTTTTTCTTCTATCTCATACTTACCTTCCTTCTCCCCTAAGTATTCTTCTGCTACATACTCCCCCCCCCCCATACTTTTCTATTTTAATCTTATTTCCTCTCTCTCTTCCTTTTCTTTTTTCTCTTTAACCATTTCGCTTACCCTATGCTTTTAAACGGTCTTTCGTACATTTTGGTAATGCTATGTTTGTTTCCTCTTCCATTCTCTTCGATTTATCTCTTTTAAAGGTACTCACATTGCTGTTCCCATTGTTATGATTTGGCCGGATTTTTTTTTGTTCCTATTGTTTGCCCCCTCTTCCTCCTTTGTTATCATTGTTCTGTTCGATCTTCATACTACACTTCTTCACTTTCACACTTTTCTTTTTCACGTTTTCCTTATTATACTCACTCCATTTGCACTTAACGATTTTCTTCCTCTCTTTCCGACTCTGCTTCCTTGTCCTCTTCCCCTGCGTCTTGCCCTGCGTCTTGCCCTGCGTCTTGCCCTGCGTCTTGCCCTGCGTCTTCTTCTGTGTCTTCCCCAGCGTCTTCTCCTGTGTCTTCCCCTGCGTTTTCCGCTGCGTCTTCCCTTATTTTCTCTGCTTCATCATCATTTTCTGTATCTCTGTCTTCGCCCCATTCCCTCTCCTTGGTGGAGTTATGGCAGTAACATAACCACACGTCGAATAGCGATCTGGTGGCTCTGAATTCAAACTGGGTGATAGTGCATGATCTTGGTATTTTGAACTGTATGTAGGCCTTGTGTTTCCGATCATCTTGGGCATGTCAGTGTGCTTTTGATACGTAAGCTCAGCATCTCAAGAAAGTCTATATATTGTATAGTTTCGTATATCTTTTATCATACATTTATTTTCTTCTAAATTATTAGTGAAGAAATCGCATTCTATCAGGGAAATGCCCGTGAAGAAATAACGGTCAAGAAATCGTTTTGGAGACTGGTAAGTACAAGCATTATGGTACTCTTGGTCATTATCTGCTCGAGTGTGTGCTGCGCTTGTAGGATGCGACGGTCGCGTCACGAAGCTTCCCAGTTCAATTTCTGTAGGCAAAAGTTGAAGTCTTCTCGTTTGTCCGATTTAATGACGTATTAACCTGAACATTCTGAGTCTAAATGAACCAGGTGACTAAGCAGAGTGAATGTAACTTGAGAACATCACTGTTAAGGATATTTTAAGCACAACACTTTTTTGGATATACTATGTCACAGCGCAATGGTTAAGTATCAGCTTAAGCAGGCAAAGTATAATGGTCGACCTGGTAAACTAGGACATAGTGTCGAACGATGTACAGTTTTCAATGCTCGTACCTTCTATCGTACCACCAAGCCTTTTGTTAGCTATTTGTTTGCATTTCCATTAAATCCTATTTCTTTTAAAGATAATGCTCTGATAATTATGACCCACGCTTTCGTTATAGGTAAATCAATTAAGAGATTCACTCAACTTCAGATGCGCAGTTGGAGTCGTCGATAACATTATTGGAAAATGTAAGTTTCCGATAATATAAGAATGAGCAACTTTTGTGCTTGTTTGAATGGTAGTGCAATCTAAAATTTCCATGGTTATACTATATAACCTGTGGCTATTAGGTGGGTAGATTACTGGTGTAGAAAAGCGTGATATTATAATGGTTTTCGCTGCACGGGTATTTACAGCGGTAAATAGGTCTGGTAAACTTTTCTCATCTAGAGCAGTTGAGTGCCCCTTTTTCACATGTTTTATTGTTTTGCGAAACCTGACATGACGCAATGTCAACATCAACGGTAGGGGTTCGGCCTTGCTCACATCTGTACGCGAATTTTGTCGCAACTTTGGCTGCATTGGAGAGCTACTATTTGGACTGGTCGTCTCTTATCGTTCGCCAAATACGTCTTCAAGATAAGAGTTGCAAAGCGTGAAATTGTGAATACAGTCAAGGTATCCCTATATCGACTGTGGAGCGATAGGCCTGCTGACTGTTTATTTTAATAAAAATGAATTGCGTAGATGCCTGAGCGAGTGAACTATTCTTTACTGACTGCTTTCTAAGTCTTTGTTGGCATTTCTACAACAGACTATTCATCAAACAATTAAATATCTGCAGAATGAATCTATCAAAACTTTTTCGTCAAGTATTCTAGACCTGTGTTTGCAACGTGATCAGCGGCAAATACGTGTATCTGCCTTCAAAGAAAACGAGCTTTCGACAAATGTC
The DNA here is from genome assembly GCA_010016065.2 of Carybdea cf. marsupialis auct. non (Linnaeus, 1758). Classification (NCBI taxonomy): domain Eukaryota; kingdom Metazoa; phylum Cnidaria; class Cubozoa; order Carybdeida; family Carybdeidae; genus Carybdea; species Carybdea cf. marsupialis auct. non (Linnaeus, 1758). The sequence goes on along the minus strand of JAAAKL020013916.1, from coordinate 1,946 downwards.
AATAGCCGAAAGCCATCTAGAAATTATTGGGTAAAAAACCCTGTGATGTAGTAAATACCTTTGCTTTCTATCTGATGGCCAAAAACAAGGATTGATGGTACTGATTATGATGATGATGTTGGTGGCGGTGGTAGTGGTGGTGGTGGTGGTGGTGGTGGTGGTGGTGGTGGTGGTGGTAGTAGTGGTGGTTATGGTAATGATGACGATGATGATTATGATAATGATAACGATAATAGTGATGATGAAGATGGTGATGCTGAAACAATGCGGTCATTTTAAAGATGGCAATTGCAATAGTACTGGTATTGTTCGTTATGGTCGGGACGATGAGGACGATGGTGTTGGTGTTGATTATGAGGATGACCACGACAACGTCCACAGTGAAAAGTGAAGATAACTATGGCGACTGTCGTTGCTGAGAAGCAGAAAGTGGAGGAGGTAGAATAGATGGTAATTTTTATGTACTTATGTTTTCATCTTAGTTATTGCTAATGGTCTACACTTCTTAATGTATTTTACAGACGTGGCAACGGTTGTTGGGTTTTTGGTCGTTGGTGCCAGTTTTGTCAATCCCAAAAACAAGAGAAGAATGAATATGACTCAGAGTGAGGTTATGGAGGTAAGAGGTCCGAAATGTTCACTGGTCCTCATTTATAGTTTAGTTCTTTTTTTGCCACCTATATCCTATCGGTGGCTATTCCCATACTCACTTTCCATTTTGTCAGATCGTTTCTGATCACCTAAGGCTGTGTTTTCCTTGGTAAACGTCGCAAATAAACAAGGTTTCCCTATGTCAAAATTACTCTGATTAATATTGGTAATAACACCTTGAATTTTGCCCCATCCACTCTTAACCCTGGCTGTAGCACTGTCAACTGCACTCCGTGTTGAATCCATTTTGTTAACAAGGTTCTAAAACTTTTCAACGATATCTAGATAGTGACCATCACTATAAGCTACAAGAGGGTCCTCTGCTATCCTGGTCTGTTTCTTCATACACTTCTAGCGTTTAAAGCCGTGACAACTCTTCATTGTACCTTAAACATCCGTGATGTCGCATGTGTACCCATTGACAAGAGAACCGACAGTAGATAGAATTGAGTTTAGAATAGAATAGTAATAGTAATACCTCTCTCTCAAACAGCTCGAGGATACAAAACACCTTCGCTCTTGTTCCCCTTCAATTCTCCTACAGACCATCCCTTTCGTGCTTCGAAAATTGACTTTAAACCTTGATTCCAATACTCCTCCCCAGGCCTCAAACTTTTCAGGTAGGCCTTCAAGTGGGACGAGCCTCTACCAAGTTTTCAATACTGTTATGACAAATGATAGGCAAAGTATTGTGTCTTGAATCAACACATTGTGGACTTGGAAATCATCCCAAAATTAGCTGTTTATTCTTACTTGTTTTTAATTACGAAATTGAGAAGTCTTCAATTTCTGATCCGTTGATATTAGTTCATTGTAATTGCCTCTCACCAAAGTATTTCCTTTTTCCATTTATTTATTTTCCTAATACTTGCCTCCCAAGCTGCAGGGATTGCACGCTCTTTAATGATACCATTTACTAAATCAGTATCACGACAATGCATGTTTCTCCCGATGCTGTCACCATTTGTGAGACTATGTGTGAAGATTCTGCAACCTGATACTTCTTCATCTGTCTTGCAACCTCCCTAGTTTTGCCTTTGTCTACCCAAAATTGCTGCCATAAAGAAAGTTTCCAGCTTGGACAAACTATATCTGTCACATGCAAATTCTGAGTTTAGAAGCGTCAGATAAGAACTTTTTCATACAATTTTCTTCTCTTCACTTCTTCTTCGGGTGCCATATCAATTGACATCGGTGACCAAGTGTCTGTTGTAACATGCCGTGAAAACTTGATGCGACGTTGTAAGGCCGGTCCATTCCTTGATCTGATCAAGGTATTTTGTCCTCTGCCTCCC
>JAAAKL020013915.1:0-12213 GCA_010016065.2 Carybdea cf. marsupialis auct. non (Linnaeus, 1758) | reverse complement strand
TTTAACTGTCCTCTTCATAGAAAACCAAAAATTATTTTTTATTTGCCATGTCCATGTTTTCATGGAATTGCCCTATAAAGAATTGTCGGCAACTTATATTTCGAGTGGTCAAGCCAGTCTCCCTCAGAGTAGAAAGATTTTCAACTTTGTGACAAGGTCATTTCAACTGTCATTACGTAAACCTTGTCACATGACGTAAATTTAAACATTTTTCTCATTAAAGGTAAAGAGAACGTGCGGGATTTCGTGCGTGTTACATGTGATAAAGGGATGCGCGTGTGCCAGATAATGACAGGATGGATCAATCATTCAAGAGATGAAGGAGTGCAATGTTGGGAGAAAATGAATAATGGAAATATGTTTAAAATAATAACAATAAAAAATTATAATTATAAAAAAAAAATAGATAAGTAGACACATAAATAAATTATAAATAAATAGATATATAATAAAAATTAATATAAAAAGGGAGAAAAAAATATATATAAAAATATGGAGAAATAATATATGTATAACAAAACAACGACAACAACAAACAACAACAACAACAAAAATCTACAGCAAAGCGACAGCATTTACTTATTGTAGGCTTTCTGTAAACAAAAAAAATAATCTATATTAATTAACCAGATTTTCCCTTGGGTTGTACTGCAAACTCTGCTCACTCATCTAGGTGGAGTTTTCCAGTTTATTGTCACGGTTTGACAACTTTGTGATGTATTAGGAAAGAGTATAAAGATCAAATACACATGAAGTCCATTCAACGAATCTATTCCTACCATACATTCACGGCTATTTTACAGGGCGGCAGGCGTGCCGGTTTTCACATGTCATAGTTGCATGTGGCTGTATGTGATTGGACATCCCAGACTTCTAATTTTCCAAATCTTTATGTGGCCTACATTTTACAGGTTTCATCTATACCATTTTGTCAGCATGCGTCGGGAATTGCATTTGAGAAAAATTAGATTCATCATTTTCTTGCTTGCTTTAAAAGAATTTCCTCTATCATCATTTAACAGTTGCATATCTGTAATCCCTGGTCTGTTTAAGGTTCTTTTAGTTATTCATATGTCACATTTTATGAGTTTGAATACCCATTACTGATAACCTGACGTACTTTAATAAAAAAGCCTAATATCTTGGGAAAATTATTAGATCATGTTCAAATTAGCTGACAGTCTATGTAGCAATCTTTAGCTGTGGCAATAAACGTGTAGTGAATTAAGAAATGCACTAGAATCTTTCACAGAGAATGCGCAATTTGCTGCACGTGAAATACTCTTGTTGAATGATCAAAATGATGATGATGAAGATGATAATGATGGTGGTGGTGATTGTGGTTGATGTTGGTGGTGATTGTGGTTGATGGTGGTGTTGTTGATGAAAGAGATGTGGTGTTAATGACAGTGATGATGTGATAATGACAATTATGATAATGTGATGATGGTGGTCATTATAATGCTGATGATGATGAGGAGGATGAGGATGAGGATGATTACAATGATGAGGATGACGAGAAGGAGGAGTAGGTTGTAGTGGTGTTGCTGTTGGTGGGAGTGTTGATAATGGTGCTGGTGGTTGATTTTGGTGTTGATCGTGATAGTGATGTGGTGTTGACAGCAGTGATGACGTGATGATGAGGTGATGATTGCAATGATGACGAGAAGATGACGACAATGATCAGATGATGATGAGGTAATAATGACAATAATGATGGGGTGATGATGACAGTGATGATGGCGGTGGATGTAGTGATGATGATGATGATGATGATGATGATGATGATGATGATGATGATGATGATGATGATGATGATTACGACGATGATCATAGTAATGAGGTGATGGTGACAATGATGATGAGGTGATTGTTGTATTGAGGTAAGAAGTTGGAGGACGAAGAGGACGATTTGATGATGATGCTGGTGGTGATGAAGTAGTGGTGGTGATGGTGATGAAGTTGTGGTGATGATGGTGATGGCGGTGGTGGTGGTGGTGGTGGTAGTGGTAGCATTGGTGCATGTGGTTTTGCTAGTGCTAGGTTTATAATGATGATTCTAAAAAAGGTGATAACTACATTGAGATTCTGTATATGATAAGATATCCATAACATAGCCCAGGATCGAAATTGCCATGACGGGAATAACATGGAAAGCGTAGGTACCAAACCATTTGCTTAGCATCACCTTTCAAAGAAATCACGGTCATGTATCCGATTTACCATGGCTGTAATCTTAACTACCTCGTGGTTTCAAAATTTAGGACAAAGGTCTAGAATCAAATAGAACTGGAGATCTTTTGCGAAAGAAATGTATGTGCTTTTTTCTGATCGTTGCTGTTAACTATTGGCTTTGAATAGATTGCGGGTTTGTTCCTCGATAGCCACAATTTACGTAGTGCAATTTTTGTGTGTGTTTTACTTTGACCCTTGGCTAAGTGTAGACTATTTGTAATCAACGATCTTCAATGATTCTAATCTCCTTAGTGCTATATATTGTAATTTCAAACACTGCGGTCTATGTAGGCAAGGCCTCTTTCTTTCCATGATTTTAGTGGCCCAAAGCGTTATGATTTTCATGGCGGATGCTGGATCTACTCTCACGATGGTGTCAAGCTACACGAACTCCTGTCTAAGGAGATCTCTGAACTACTTCAGAAGGAAATTGACTTCACTCAGCTAGCACATGGAGGTCATACAGATGAACCCTCGTTGGAATGACACATGGAATCGCTTTGCCAAGCATCAGAACACTAACTTCTAAATGTTGCCGTAGGGTATGAAATACAAAGATTTTCTTGTTATTCTTATAGAACGGATTTAGAGAATCTGTGACATTTCAGTTTCTTCATGAAACCGAGGTCCACTCATATGGCTCATGGTCAGTGTATTATCGTACTTAATGTGCAATTTTGATACTAGAATCCGCTGTCTAGAATATTTTTATTTAAATAGGCATAGATCACTGATCTCTAAAAACACTGAATGGAGCATCTTCTGTCTAAACGTGAGGTCAGTGGTTTGACGCCATTTCAGTCCTATCAAACAAAGTTTATAAGCAATGTTACGTAATATTGTTGAGCTTCCCGCGCTATTCGAACTTATAGGGACTAGTGCTTGTGACCACACTTTTTCGCTGTTGGAAATAATGGGAGCCCGATCCAGTCTTTTTTAGATTTCAGTGGTTTAGATGTGCATGATGTAAATACGTGATGTATAATTAACCATAGGGAGTCGTGAGACTCATGCATCAGGTAGAATGCCAAATGTGGCTATCGAGGCATCAGTCGTAGAATTTGAGCAGAGAAGACATTTTGACTATTTTTGTCGGCTGTAGGGCATATTGTATTTGAGTGAATTTCTGAATGTTGCAAAGTAGCAAGGCCTGCAACTCCGAGCTTAACAGATGGCGGGTTTAACCCACTCTTTTTCAAACCCTCTGCGGATGCCACGATAATAGCCTGCGGATTCTATATGGGTGCCGTATTTATTTGACAAGTATTCTGCAATGCTACTTGTCATCAGACTTGTAATGGAGAATTTAAACCGATAGGCACATTAGTGTCTGCATGGGTGCTGGAAATGTTTATCTAGTTACACAAAATATGTCGTCTCCATAATGTTGACTCAAAACGTCTCCTTTGCAGAAGTAAGTCCTTCAAAGTGACACAAAACGATTGTTTGCTCAACTAGCTAGTGTGCTGGAAGGAAGCAACCACTTTTGAATCTGCGTTTTTAACGTCCACGGTCTACTCTTTTGCATGCATTGCAGTTGGCAAGCTAAGGGTACTCAACAGAGCGTATGCCTCTACCTCGCCACGTGTTGATTCTTTTGTCTGCCTTCTATTTTGATATTGGGCATTTAATACGAAAGTTCAAGAAATCACAGAAATACAGAGAGGAAAGAAACGGGACTGAAACGTGTTTTATAACAACATCAACGTTATCAAGAACCCACACATAAGAGAGGTGAACACACAAAGTTAGACTTTGCTGAGGCGTGCACTCCATAAAATGCAGCTCACTTCCATAACCACATTTAGTGAAAATCCTTTTATACCTTTTGCAGTTATGCGAGCCGTAAAAATGTTTAGTGAGAGACAAGTATAGATAAAGCATATTCTCACTTCGTCGACGACATTAGGTCATTGCTTGCGAAACTATGGGCTTATGAATAGGATTTTTTTGACGGCTGTCACGTTATTCCCGTTTGCGTAGAGTCTTTGATATTATCCTCTATTATTCTGCATACACACTGCTTCACAGCATTGTTAATTGCAACAAAATTGTATGAAGTGCTTCGTAGTTGACAAAATATAATGTAAGAGTAGAAACTACGGATTATCCGATTGTTATTAATCAATTATGACATTTAGTCTGTTGTGAATAAAAAAAGCCCTGGTACAAATCTAGTAGTCATTTTCTGTTGGATTGCCTACCGATTGATTCGTTTTGTAGTATGTTTTTGGTAAAATCTGAGGTCAAGTAGTGATAGCAAGAAGAATCAGATAACATCAGGCAGTAACAGAAGTTACTCAAAATTTACCTGTATTGTCGACTCTGTATTGTCGCATGCTGAGACGTTACTCTGATACTGTAAAGAATGGTGTCGTGAAGGTGATATGGGAGTAGTGCTTTTAAACAGTAATTTACGTTTTGGTCTTTTGCTGACACGGCTAGCAATTATAAAAGCTGATGTATGTGATACTTAGTCCTTGCAGAAATATTTTTCAACCGCATTTGGTCATTTACTTTCGTATTCTTTGCGACAGACGTTTGATTTTAGAATTAGACACCTGTATCTTTTCCCAAGGCAGTGGTGGTTTTGGAGGGCCTGGGCCGAAAATGTTTGCGGGGTCCTATGACGTCATGCTCTGGTATGCAGTTCAGGCATTATCGCCCTGTAGAAGTTCAGGAGATACTGTATTCCCTCCAGGGAGTAAAGTTTCAAGTTATCACTTACTGCCACCAGAGTAATATGGGCAGTTAAACTTGTTCCATGTTCCTAACATTTCAAAGCGGGGCCCCTTGAGGTGCGGGCCCTCAGGCCATGGCCCTGTTAGCCTCCCCCGAAAATCTCCACTGTCCCAAGGTCACCGACGCGGTCTAGTAGACAACGTACTACGCCTTCATCTCAAGTGGGTCATGGCTCAAATTTCTGGAGGGCCTTTGATGACGACAGGAAGGGCATCGAGTCCTAAGGTGCTCTATGCTCCAGAAACATGCCCCCTTGTATATGGGCATCTGTCGAACGAATGCTAGTATGTAAAATGGACGTTAAAGCGTGTTTAGAATCAGCTGGAAGTGAACAAGTATCTAGACGCTGTTCCAAAATCCAATTTTGGAAGCGGTTTTACACACAATAAGTGTAATAAGCTTCCTTTTACAGTATAAAAAGATATAAAATTGCGTGCAAGAAGCTATTTAAGATGCAATTTACCTGATTTTTTAGCTAGCTTTATCAGTGTTTTCGTCCATAGACATTTCGTGTTGTTTGTGGGTGACAGACTTTAAGGTTCAGTTACGATGTCACCATTAGCAAATTTTTAAATTTTTCTCATTTTTTTTTGGAAAATGCTTACGAGCAATTTTGGGGAAAGGTAAAAGGTTTCAAACCGATTGGGGAAGACCTTGATGAGTTATCAGAGGGAATATAGAGCAACGGATCTAGTAGTAAGCCGGATAAGGTTAAATCCATTGCCTCTTGTTACTGTATTTGTTTATGCATGAATAGTATGATGGCTAGAGTTGGATACTAGATGGATACTCCTCGTGCTTCAACCACTATCATGTTTTTAATAGGGGTGGTTATCACTGCAATCTCTTGTCATACGGTGGTTATCACTGCAATCTCTTGTCATACGGTGGTTATCACTGCAATCTCTTGTCATACTGTGGTTATCAGTGCAACCTCTTGCCATACGGTGGTTACCATCTCTGGTGTTGCTGGCAAATTTACCGGCTCGTTAGTTCTACTGGACCACTGGACTGACATCCACACATATTGATTGGCATGATTATATTTGGGCTACTCAGTAGTACTTCTTTTTTTTTCTGGTGCGAAACAATACAAGTCACACATACACACCCAATCTTACACCATTTCTTTTGAGACCAACACGTGCCCCCACACAAGACACTCTTCACACATCTACACGCACTTATACACGCACATATACACGCACATATACACTCACATACATTATTTACTTTTTTGCCAGATATGACAGACTATTCCACCAGGTAAACTGACTCCACCGAGGTGGAGGACACGGTATCTGATCATGCAATATAATGCAATCTTACCTTAGATCCACGGTCTTTGCTTCACAATTCTCCACCAATGTGTCACAGCCGACGCTGTTGTATTTAAATTCAAAAAAATTGTAGAATACCTACTGCAGAAGCGTTGCCTGTTTTCAGCAAAACTAGGGAGATTGAATGTTCATGCTGTAACTGCTTTGAATTGTGACGTCATTGAGTACACATTTTGGAGGGTAGGAAGGTGTGGTCTAGGGTAGAGCAACGTCGTTTTGTTTTTGTATCTCATTCAGAAGCGCTAAATATGGAATCTTGCGGACGTTACCAGGTCAAGAAATTAAAGTGCATTAACGTAATAACTAACGTGCAGTATGGCAAGTTCTGGTGGATCTGTTTTTAAATTTGTTCATGTTTTTTATGTTTTGTTTGTGTGTGTTTTTGGGGGGTTTTTTTTTTGGTTTTATTACTTGTGTTTTGTTTGGGGCTCAGAAGGGCGTTCCTTTATCTTTGTTCATTTAGAGAGGAAATTAGATTACATTGTTGCGAAATTTGCAATTATGCTTCAGTAAGGAAAGATTTGGACCGGAAAGAGATTTTTTACAGCGGACAAGATGAGACTAGCTTAAGCACCTTATTCTATGTAAAATTTAGAAGAAAATCTGGTCGACAAGAATCATGTTGGAAGAATTTATAGTTCAATCACTCTTCTTTTATCGTTTTTGAACCTGTACTCCAGTCGTACATTGCAAAATGTAAACTTGCCTTGTGAAAAATTGAAAAAATTAAAGAAAGGAAAAGGGATGAATACATTCACAGCAAACTATGTTAAAAGGCATCCAAAATAGAATCAAATGTTTTTGTTACTACTTGTGACTTAAAGTACACAATGGATATGTAAGAATTACTTGTCCCCACTCTTGGAACAGGTGAAAACCACACCCGTCACGGAAACGACTTTCAAACTTCATTTTTGGTAAATCTATACATTTGGAAAGAGAAAAGGTCACAAAATTTGAGGTCTCGACCTATAATAATCCCAAATTTACAAAAGAAAGAGAATTTGCAGCAGGCACATCACTACCTTCCTTCGGTCTTTAGAATATTGCACGTAGGGCGATCATTTACTTCAACAAGTAGCCCCCCTCCTCCCCCGTTGCTCCGCCATTATCTGCTATGGGCCCCATCCCTAGAACGTCATCAGCTCAACGACGGGTCGTTTTCGTTCTCCTGCACTTATCCAATCGTATCAGCCGAAGGTCCAAAGGAATCTACACCTTCGGGGCGTTTTATGTTCAAACACCCAACCACAGCTATAGTTAAGCTCATCTTACAAACTTTCCTGAATAAGAGACCACCTTGGTGTTTACATGCTGTAACACGTCTTTGATATGTGACAATCACTGTTATTAGATTGTCAACTGTAGTTAAGAATGCGAGCCAACAGTGCTAAGGGATAAGTAGATACTTAGTTTCACAGCGAGCCGTTCTATATGCTTCTATCCGTCCCTGAGTGGACTTTCCAGATTTCTACGTATAAACAAGAGCCACAAGCCTTCTTAAGTATATCTAATTATACAAGGTTGCTTTACAGATAAAATGCCATATTGCATTAAATGACCATGGATTAAATATGATTTTTATATGATATTTCTTCGTGTGGAATGGATGTTCTCGAAAATAGTCACCGGTACGAAAGGTGTAGAATGTGCCCACGCTGTGGTCGGATTAAGACAAAAATGTAAAGCTGTAAGCTACAATTTAGTCTGTATATTTTCCCACTACTTGGTTTTTGCTATGATTACTACCTAGCACATATGTTGATAGTTGGTCTAACGCCTTAGAAAAACAGTTACTCGTTGTTGTGTTAATTAGTTAATTTCCAGTACCGGTTGTAAACATAGATTTTCAATTTTTCAATCGGATCACGTTCATGCTTCCGCATATGGTACAGGCCCGTATCCAGAGAGTGGGGAGCGAAGCCCCTCCGCACAATAACACTTACCCCCCTGCATGCAGAAACTTTACATGACTAGGTACAAAGTATCACAACGCAATTTTTACGTTGCCCTCTGTAAAAACGTCTTGGTACCCTGCTGAATTCGTTCTGGCTACGATTCTGATATGAAAAAGTTCCTTTCTTCTCGCTCTCTTAGTTGCTCTGCTAGCAACATACGCGCAAACTCAAAACAAGCCCAGACATTACTCAAGTTGCAACATTTTACACTTATATTTTAAGGTTGCTTTGACAGTGCGGAAATCGCAAAGATTTATAAAGATTTATAAAGCAAGCTTCGCCTGTTATACCTAGGGTTTATAAGGCGCAACGTCAATACCTTCGCCCTAAAGGAGAGATTGTAATGACTGGAAGTAGACATCTGTGTTATAAAATCTCGAAGGTGAAAAATCGTGGGATCACGGGTAATCGAGCCCACGGTCTCCGCGTGGCGCAACACGACGCGTTTCCACCAAGCTACGGTCCCTTACCAACCGTCGACAATGAGAAATCTGGGGTGTCTATTGTTTGGATATTGCGTCACTACATAGCCCCCTGCTAGAGGTGAAGGCATGAGGCTCGATAGTTTGCGTGACTGTGTTAGCTAACCCGACTTTAGTGAAGTGCGAGATGAGTTACAGGCGTCATGGATTAAAGAGAGAGAGGGTGGGAATTTGTTGAGCCAATTGTGTGTCTTGTGTTTGAAGGAGCGTGTTCTTCTCTCGGGTCACTATTTGTAATGACTGAAAGTAGACATCTGTGTTATAAATTCTTGAAGGTGAAAAGTCATGGGACCACGAGGAATCGAACCCACGGTCTTGCGTCACTACAAGATAGCCCTATCTACATTATAGGAAGTTTGTTTCCGCAGAAGTCCGATGCAGCTCGATCAAGTATCAATTTGTTAAAAAATAGACTTGAGGATAAGTGTTGAGATACTTCTATCTAGAAAAGTCAATCCCTAAGAAATCGATTATAATTTTTTCTTGACAATATCACTCGCTTGTGTGGCTTGCAGGAGGGTGACGAGTGTTCACTCTTGAAAAGGATTTGATCTTTAGCCAGAAGAACTTCCCTGCCGCCGCCTATAGAAAGATCAAATAAGTAAATTCAGTAAATGAATATGGTGCTTATATTTAAGTATAATTTAATGTATATAAAATGCATTTAAATCGGTATGGCATTTTTGTTGTAGTTTTATTTTGTGAAATGTACCCCCTCGCTCATCTTATTAAAATTTCGAAGACATCTTCGCACCTATTATCAAATTTGATTGTATTTGTTTGACCTTTTCAAGAAATGTGAATGGAGTCGACATGTAGAGCTATTGCTATGGGCGAAAGGTGACTATTTTAAAGTTTGTGTATAAATTGTGTAAGGAGTATTTCAAGACATGCCTTGGATTGAAATATCTTGTTTAGATATGCAATCGATCCCCTCTGTACCTTCACAGGGTATTTCTACAGCCGACGTTAATGTATCGTATTTGATGTGAAATTAAGTTATTTTGTCTGTAATACGACTATAATAAGGCAACCGCTTTCCGCTTCGATACAATTTCAGGGAGATGCAGATATAAAGTGTATAAATTCAGTGTATCTGTGTTCTGTTTAACCAGTGGACACAAAGCATAGCATAAATTTCATGATCTTAACCAAGGTCAGTGAGAGGCCTGGAAGCTAATCACGGTCGCCATATATGAACATGGCATCTCCAGTGATTATAAACAACATATAGAGGGAATGTGGGTTTTGTACTACAGTGGATACAGTAATATCTTGATCCCTTCAATGAGAGGTTACTAAGCATAGCAAAACATTGTATCATCTGAATCACAGTAGACAAAAAGCCTGGGAACTAACCCCTGTTCCATATTTGGACACATTAGACAGCATCCTTTAGACAGGCGTGGCAGATAAAGGTTCCAATTTCACTATTTAACCTTGATTTTATTTCAAGTTAGCCACTGAATTTCACTTACGTCCTCAGATTGAATTTAGTTACAAAACGATACATTGTTCACCAACCACAATTCATTATGGCCTGGCAAATGATAATGGTTCTATTTTAACTGACTTTAGCAGATATGTTTAATAGAATATTTGAATTGTCTGGATAAGAATTAAGGTGGCTGCCTTAACAGTCTTAAAAAGAAGAGCCAGTCCTTGGTAATTTGGTGATAGATAATTGAGGTTGTAGTTAGTTAATTCCCCTGTGTTCTTACAAGTGGTCCTGTTTTCTGGTCTGTCATTTCAAGTGTTTTTTAAATTGTGTATAAGATGTATTATGATCGCTTTGTAATACTGCTGCAACTGAAAGAAACTACAAACTATTGCAAGTGTCACTGTAGCATAAACTTTCATTTTTTTGTGCAGTCTTGTTAGTTGGCAGAATTGATACGTCGAGAATAAACGCTTTATATCACTGTTTAATTCTTACGATATGGAAAGCTTACTCAAGGATAGACACAAAGTCTGACACATAGTCTATGGTCAAGTAACAAAACGCAGAGAGAATATCCAAAACTGAGTAGAGTTAATGTTAACACCCAACACTTTAGAATTTTGAGCTAATTTGGCGACGTAAAAGAACAGAGTATGTTGTCAACCGAGGCCACAATAGCCTAGTTGTTACACCACATACTTCCATTGCGTCGGTCACAAGTTCGAATCCTGTCGGTGATATTTTTCTTATTTTTCTAGGATCATATCATAATTAATATTTTACCCCTCAAATGACATTTCCGTAGCAAAGATCTGATTTATTGAGACTTAGCATTTACTATTTTACTGCAGCAGAAGAGGTCTTCCCTCTTTGCCTCCTTTGGCACCGAAACCACGCCCGAAAGATTTAAAGCGTTCCAGACTTGAACAAATCAAGCTACTTTCTCTTCATGAAATTTTTGTGAGTCCGATTCGAGTTCTTAATACATGCATTTCTTTAAATGTGATTTCAATACTATTCTTTAACCTGATGAAAAAATTGAAAATGGTCATACATAATCTAAATCTGAAAGTTACAAGAAAAATGTGTGAAAACAGGCCATGAAAGCAGAAGTTTTTTAAAATCAACAGGTACCATATTATACATGTAGAACATATCGCAGAATGCAGTATTAGGAAAGATCTGAGGAGACTTTAAATAACAACTTACGTCCTAACTCAGCCATAAAACAGGGTAAGCTGTATAAGTTAAATTAAAGCCTGACTTTCGTGTTACATCAACAAGATCTTAAAAATATTAAAGGGGATCGAGGATGGCAGATTCTAGTTCCTTTGCAATGCAAATGTAGTTTTATTATGCATCTATACGTCACCTGATTATCATAATCGTGCGTCGATCAGAGTCCTGGAGAATTTTCCAAATACAAAGATTTTAGGATAGAAGGATTTCAGAGGTGTGTATAAAAGAATAACAATCTCAACAAGCTTTGATGTCTAATGAAGAAAGATTTATTATACTCATCCCTGGCGATGTCAACATCCATTTAATCCAGTAAACAAAATTCCCTCTAGCACCATTAGACATTGGGTTGCAACCAGTTCACAAGGATATAAACATAAAGGTTAAAAAGTGTATGAGTTAAGACGTATATGAAATACCGGGAAAAACCTGGCTCGAACACAGGCTGTGCGTATTGTCAAGGGTTTTAAAGGCTAGGAACTTTTTAAATGCCACCTTGTGCTTACTATGAAGACATTCGCGAAGCTTTCGAATTCGTGACCTGTTGAGAATGAGGCTGCGTTCACACTGTAGGCGTAGCGTATAGCGTTATAAATCAGCTAGAGGTTTGAGACGTACAGTAGTGTAAAAAGTGTTTATATTGCCAACTGAAAAAGGCGCGTATTTCAAATTTCCCACGTCTCAAAGATGGAGGTTATAGAAAGTAGCAGCTTCACACGATTGAAAATGTTACGTCGAAGAACTCGGAGAGAATGGGTACATGCTGTAAATTTGCA